>PITA01006723.1:0-72010 GCA_004023965.1 Spilogale gracilis
TTTTTTTTTTTTTTAAGACTTTATTTATTTGACAGAGAGAAACACAGCCAGAGAGGGAACACAAGCAGGGGGAGTGAGAGAGGGAGAAGCAGGCTTCCCGCCGAGCAGGGAGCCCAATGTGGGGCTCGATCCCGGGTCTCCGGGATCATGACCTGAGCCGAAGGCAGAGGCTCAACCCTCTGAGCCACCCAGGTGCCCCGCTTGCAGCTCTCTTATGGTGGGTGGGTGGGTGCTTCCGAGCCCTGGGTGGGAAGGTACACACCAACTTCTCTGTGTCAGAGCCCCTCTCCACTCAAGGCGGCCCCCTTGGGTGGAATCTAAGATAACTCCAGGAAGCTCATCGCACTGGCCGCATCAGGGGCTCGGAGCTTCTCGCCTGCACGTTGTTCTGACCAGCCTGTGGGTTCACGCTGTCCCTGATGCAGCAGCCTCTCTCCTCTGCCCTCAGAGGTACCCACCAGGCCCAGACCCTCCCAGTCTGATTCTGGGCATTACTGACACGCTAGTGCACCATAAGAAGTATTCTAGGTGGTCCCTGAGAAGTTCCTTTCCTTGGTCTTGGGATAAGAGAAAGGCACGTCGTTCATTCTCCGTGGTGGTAGAAGCACGTGGATGGGGGAGCTGGGGGGATGGGAAGGCGGAATGGAACAGACAGCCTCCCAAAAGTACTCCTCAGAGAAGTCCTCTCTCTAATTCCGCACTACCCTTTGGTTTCTCAACTTCTCTTACAGATTGAAAGAGGTTGGTGGGCGGAGGATGGCAAAACAAGGTATGGGTCCCCTTTTCTTTCACTTTTATTTGGGTCTCACCCCCTCAACTTGGAATGCCAGAGTGTTCGGCCCTATTTTCTTGGGCTCTCAGCCTGAAACAATAATTCAGCAACATTGCTACGTACTGATTCCTACATGGGTTGGGTTCTCTGCTAGGTTCTTGACACACAGGTTATCTTATTTAATTTTCAGAATAAACCTATAGGGCAGGAATAGCTATTATCATTTTCTAGATAAAGGAACTGAATCTCAAGGAGGATAATGAACTTGGCCAAGATCATATTGCTACATACAAGAGACAGAGGAGGGCCGAGGTTTTCTGGCTCCAAGACTCTGCTGCACCAAATATTCTGTGTAGGTTGATATTATGGAAACAAAATCCACAAATCCAAAAGGCTTCAAGTAGCTTACAATCCACATAGTGCAGGTACTGACCCCATTCTTCTTCCAGGCCACCTTCTCCTGCTCATCCTTCCTGTCCCCTTAAGAACCTCCCTCCCCATTCCCCCCTACTCCTCTCTGACCTCTGGCAGAATGTTGACACTAAATGTCCACAATGTATTTTCCTTCCCTGTCTCTGCATGTGACTGTGAGTTTCTTGAGGGCAAGTCCTGATGAACATGTTATCCTCCATGGGTCTCACTGCCTGGCAGGGTCTCAAAAACTATGGATAAACTGTGAACAAATGACAAGGGACCAACTGGCCTCAGAATCTTGACCTTTGCCCCAGAACTAGGCCGCAGCACTTAATGTAAGGGGTTCATAGATTTCTCAGGGAGGGAGAAAGGGAAGTGGCGACTCAAGCTCCCAGTGTGTAAGATGATGGGGATGAGCTGGGTCACATTTAAGGCCCCTTCCCAGGGTTATCACTGTGGCTCTTTGTTTTGTTTTTAATATTTTATTAATATTATTTTAATATTTTAATATTTTATTTATTTGAATGAGAGGAGCAGAGACAGAGGGACAAGCAGACTCCATGCTGAGTGCAGAGCCCTCTGCGGGGCTCGATCCCAAGACCTTGAAGTCATGACCTGAGCTGAACCCACTGAGCCACCCAGGTGCCCCGCACTGTGGCTCTTAAGGAGTCCAGAGAGAAGAAAGAAGGAAGACAGTACACTGTGCCTGTTCCCTTCTTTCCTTTGACTGGGTGGTATATCTCTCCCTCTTTTTTTAAGAGTTTATTTATTTATTTGACAGAGAGAAACACAGCTAGAGAGGGAATACAAGTAGAGGGAGTGAGAGAGGGAGAAGCAGGCTTCCCGCTGAGCACGGAGCATGATAGAGGGCTCGATCCTGGGACTCCAGGATCATGACCTGAGCCAAAGGCAGATGCTTAACGACTGAACCATCTAGATGCTCCTGGGTGGTGCATTTCAACAAAACACAGGTACAGGTATTGGGTATCAGTGTAACAGGTTGTGGGCCCAGGATGTGCCAGGAGCGTCCCAGGAAGAAGGAAACAGAGAAGGAGGAAGTTTTGGGGGATGGAGGCAGTAGATGGATTCAGTCTAAGGCAACAGAAGCAAACTTTCACTACTTGACGGATTATGTGTTTCAAGTTCCGAACAAGTATCCCCCAGATGGGCAGTTAGAATCAGTCACAGTTTAAGGCCTGCCTGCATGGGTTCTGGGGAAGACTAGAGAGGAGTACACAGGGAAGACCGACAGGCCAAAGGGAAATAGGATCTATCTCAGAGGTCTTGCACGGAAGGACTCATTACCATCATGTCACTTTGCCACTTCCGGAATAGAGCTGATCTAGAAATGGAGAGATCAGAATCCACAGTAAACACTGTGTTTAACCTTCAGAAAACATCACAAGCCGTGTCTGGGCATTTTCCTCAGCCTGAATTTCAGCTCACCATCTTGGGCCTTCTTCAGCCTGGGGAAAGGCTTACTTGTAAGGACACAGTGAATGTTGTCCCTGGGGGAAGGAGGACACAAGTCACAGAAAGGATGACATCA
Organism: Spilogale gracilis; assembly: GCA_004023965.1. Classification (NCBI taxonomy): domain Eukaryota; kingdom Metazoa; phylum Chordata; class Mammalia; order Carnivora; family Mephitidae; genus Spilogale; species Spilogale gracilis. Next base: position 2,736 of record PITA01006723.1, read on the forward strand.
TCCTGACTCTGAGGACTCCAATGCGCCCTCAGCTCCCCAGGGATGACTCCAAGGCCCATAAGAGGCTGTAATTCTTTAAGTAATGAGCATGATGGCTGTGGAAGTCAAGCCACTATCACTCTGTCCTCAAACCTGCTCCTGATCATACCTTGTCCCTCCTTTAAAATCTTCATAGCTCCCCAGCACCTACCCGACAAAGTCCCAACCTCTCTGGGTGACCTCAAGGCTTTCCATGCACACCACCCTCCCCTCCTGCCCCTCACCCCTGACACACACACACACACACACACACACACACACACACACCCTACACACTGAGCTCCTTTCAAGCTGCAACAAAGTACAGTTGGCTCCCCAAAGGTGTGACACAATTTCCAGCCACTCACTTTTGAATATCCTGTCCTTCCTCGTACTGGGGTGACTTCCCACCATCTCTCTGTCTGGCTCTTTGTCTTTTATTTACTTATTTTTCTAAGATTTTATTTATTTATTTGCCAAGCACAGCTAGAGAGGGAACACAAGCAGGGGAAGTGAAGTGAGAGACAGGGAAGCATGCTTCCTGCTGAGCAGGGGGCCTGATGCAGGGCTCTCTGCGGGGCTCCATCCTGGGACTCTGTGATCAGGACCTGAGTCAAAGGCAGACTGAGCCACCCAGGTGCCCCTCCTATTTGTCTTTTAAATCCCAGCACACTTGTCATCCCTTCTGGGAGGCTTTCTGTGATTGAGGAAACAGTTGTTCTCACCCCTGTGTTTTCCCAAAGCACCTGATAGAGACAAGGATTTAGAACAACTAACAAGAGAGGGGAATATGAATCTAGAATTTTTAAAGGGGAACCCATAGGAAGAGTGGAATTATTCAATAATAGGAAGAACATGGTACAATTTCAGAAAGAGAAGTATGAACCTACATAGAGGAGATATTTTGAGTAGTGGTGGGGTCGTCTTCTCATTTTACATCATTGTATAGGCCATCCTGCCACTCTCCATTTTTTTTATTCTAAGGCTCAGCATTTTGTTTTCTAATTTTAAAAATAATACATGTTCTAATTATAGCATTTTTTAAAATATAGATTTATAAAGTTAGAACATTAAAGTCATTTATGATTCTTTTTCTTTAAAGATATTATTTATTTATGAGAGAGAGAGAGAGAGGGCAAGCAGGGGGAGCAACAGGGAGAGGGAGAAGCAGACTTCCCGCTGAGCAAAGAGTGTGATGTGGGGTTCTGTCCCAGGACCCTGGAATCTTGACCAGAGCCGAAGGCAGACACCTGCCACCTGGGCACCCCAAGTCATAATTCTTGCTCCCAGTTACCTTAGTACAAGCAGAGAGCACTGCACCACCCTAGAGCCTGGTGAGCTGCCACACTTGGTCCTGATGGGGCTAGTTGCACAAAATGCAAAGACACTTCAGTGCAGAAGCAAAATTCCCAGTTGTGATGAATGAGGGTTATGGTTTCCTCCTAACCATCCCACTCCAGGCTTTTAGTTTTCTGAACCAGGAAATAATACATATGGCAAATGAAAATGTTTCTTTTTTCTTTCTGTTTTGGCCTGGGTTTTAAACAGAGATCCATAATAGAGCCCATCTTTACTTCTTCATCTATTCTGAATCCAAGCCCTTTGTTGGATTATATGTCTTACAAATATCTTCTCTTACTCTGTGGCTTGAATGATTACTTTCTTAATGACTTATTTTGATGAACAGACATCTTAATGTAGTCAAGTTCACCAATCTCTTAATTATAGTTAAATATTTGTGTGTGTCTTGTTTATTTCCCTACACCAAGGTCTTAAAATTTTTTCCTTATTTTATCTTTCACATTTGAAATCATTATTTGCTTTTTGCATTTGACTCCACAATCTATCCAATATGTTTTTATAAATCATTGGAATTTTGACTGGGATTGTGTTGCATCTTTAGAACAATTGGGGGAGAACTGACATCTTAGCAGTATCGATTGAATATTATAATCCATGAACATGGTATAATTGTTATTTATTTAGATCTTCTTTCAATTTTTTTCAAAATGTTTTTTCTCTAATCACAGGGATTTATTTATTTTTTCGTTTCAAAATGTTTTATAATTTTCTGTGTAGAGTCTTCAACATACTTTATTTCTAAATATTTAATTTTTTTAAAGATTTTATTTATTTATTTGACAGAGAGAGAGATCACAAGTAGGCAGAGACGCAGGCAGAGAGAGAGGAGGAGGAAGCAGGCTCCCTGCTGAGCAGAGAGCCTGACGTGGGCCTCGATCTCAGGACCCTGAGATCATGACCTGACCTGAAAGCAGAGGCATTAACCCACTGAGCCACCCAGGCACCCAATATTTAATTTTTCAATATTACTGAAAGATCTTTTGTTGAAAATGCCATTTGCTAAATTTCATATTCTAGTTTCTTGCTAGACTCATTTATTAATAATTTATGTGTAAATCGTTTTGATTAACTTACACAAATAATTATACCATCTACAAATACTAAGTTGTATTTTTTTTCTTTTCAAACCTTATGCCTTTTATTTCTTTACCTTGCCTTGTCCCACTGCCTAAGGCTTCCAAAAAGATGCCCAACAGAAGTGACTGTGAGGCACCTGGGTGGTTCAGTCAGTTAAGTGGTTAAGGGCATCCTTCTGCCTTCAGCTCAGGTCATGATCTTGAAGTCCTAGGATTGGGTCCCGCTCCTGCTCTCTCACTCATTCTCAATTAAATAAATAAAATCTTAAAAAAAGAAAAAGTGATTGTGGACATCGTTTTCTCATTCTTGACTTCAAGAAAAAAACTTTTAACATTTCATCACTAAGTATGCATTTCCTCTAAGTTTTTGCATATACCAATTATTAGAGTGACAGGTTTTTTCTGTTCCCAGTTTTCAAAGAATTTTTAAATAAATAGCTGTTGAATTTTATCAGATTATTTTTCCACGTCTACAGAGATGATCATACTTTTTTCTCTTATTAAAGTGAATGATTGATCCTGAAACTTTAAAAGTAAGGAATGAAATAAATTACTGAAATAAATGTAACTTAGTTGTGTTTACCTATATATACATACTGTTTTTAGATAAGATTTGGTTCACTATTTGTTTAGAAATTTTGTTTGGGATCTTTGGTTATAAATGAATTTGGTCTATATCTTTCTTATAATGTGTTGATCTCTAATGATAATTTCATAAAATGAATGGGGAATGTTAGTTATGTTTTCTTTTCTTTTCTTTTTTAAGATTTTATTTATTTGACAGAGATAAACACAGCCAGAGAGGGAACACAAGCAAGGGGAGTGAGAGGGAGAAGCAGGCTTCCCACCAAGCAGGGAGCCCGACATGGGACTTGATCCTGGGTCTCTGGGATCATGACCTGAGCCGAAGACAGTCGCCCAACAAACTGAGCCACCCAGGCACCCAGTTATGTTTTCTAATAGAACTGAAGATAGCAGGACACCTGCCTGGTTCAGTGGGTGGACCATGTGACTCGATCTTGGGATTGTGATCCCAAGCCCCAGACTGGATGTAGAGATTATTTAAATATAAAATAAATCTTTAAAAAAAGAACTGAAGATAGCTACTAAAACCACAAATAATATCAGCACTTACCAAATTTCTAGACAAAAAAAGAAAAATGCAAAGGAAATACACTTTATACAGCAAAATAGGGGAAGAACATAAAACAAAGAAGTGCAAAACACATAAGAAAGAGTGACAGTAAAAATAAATTTTAGACTCTTCTATTAAAAACATCTGAAAAAGTCTCATCTTACCATTTTACTGCAGATATATCTTTAAAAAATGACACAGAAGTGACTGTGAGGCACCTGGGTGGTTACTTAGAGGATGAACCAATGCATACTAGACAAAAGGACACAAAAATAAAACGAGAGTAGCAATATTATGTCAGATAAAATAGAATTCAACAGGATGCATGAATAGTGTGCATTATTATCTATTGTGAAAAATATTACCTCAAAACTTAAAATGACGAACATTTATTATCTGACACAGTTTCTGAAAGTCAGTAACCCAGGAGTGGCTTAGCTGGGTGGTTCTGGCTCTCGGTCTCTCGAGGGATTCCAGGTAAGCTGTGAGCCAGGGCTGTGCTCATCTGAAGGTTTAACCAGGGTCTACTTCCACAAATGTCCTGGAGACACAGAGCAAGTGACCCAACAGGGGGAGAGTGTCCAGGATGGAGGGCACAGTGTTTTTATGTGATCTATTTTTCAAAGCTGCACGCCATCACTTCTACTTCATTTTATCATTTTAGAATTGAGTTGCTAAGTCGGGCATATGCTTAAGGACAAGGGAATTAGGTCCCTCCCTTCAAAGGAGGAGCATCAAAGAATGTATGAAACATTTTTAAAATCACTACGTGGAGCACAGAATATTTTTTACAATGGTTATAGACAAAACTACAAAGAAAGCATCAACAATTACAAACAGCAGAACTTATACAGGTCCCATTTTTTTAATTCAAAGAATAAAAACAACTTAAATAAAATTTAGAGAGGTGACCTAAAATAAAATACTTTCAAATTACAAAAAGAAACATAAACATGCATACACAGACACATAGTAAAATATAAAAATCATCAAATTTTTAAAATTATAAAATACAAAATCATAAAAATTATAAAAATTCAGAAGCAATAAAAAAAGAAATCATAATATAAATTTGATGACAGAAGCTTACTCTGTCATGCCAACTATTACAAATGGGCTAACCTTGCTTAATAAAGGGAAGCAACTCACAGACTTGATAGTTACACGAAAGTATAGTTACTATAGCATCATTTGTAATAGCAAGTATTAGGAATAACCTTAATTTTTTTTTCAAAAATATGTGGGAAATTAAATTACAAGTTCCACACAATGGGGCAGCTCTTAAAAAGAATGAGGTAACTCATGTGTTATATAAGATAAAACCTTCAAATTATGTTTTTAAAAAGCAAGATGAAGATATTTACAGACTGTGACTATTCTGTGCTTTTTTTAAAAAAAGATTGCTTTTGTTATATTTGTATGTTTCTGGAAAGATCTATAACAGACCAATAATAGTGCTTGTCTATGGGAAGAGGATGTAGATGATTGGGGACAGAGAAGAAGGAGAAACTTAACTTGTTTAACCCTCTTCCTTTTGAATTTTGCATTTTTACCCAAGTGAATACTACTAATTTTTAAATTCTTGATAAATAAATTTTAATAGTTTTATTTAAAACTTTAATTGAACTAAAATAATACAAATTTAATTAAGAATAGATGAACAGGGGCGCCTGGGTGGCTCAGTTGGTTAAGCGACTGCCTTCGGCTCAGGTCACGATCCTGGAGACCCGGGATCAAGCCCCACATTGGGCTTCCTGCTCAGCGGGAAGCCTGCTTCTCCCTCTTTCAGCCCCTCCTTGTGTTCCCTCTCTGGCTGTGTTTCTCTCTGTCAAATAAATAAATAAATAAATAAATCTTCAAAAAAAAAAAAGAATAGATGAACAACTGAATTGGCTAAGAATTATGTAAGATATTTTTTAAGGAGTTAAAGAATTACCACCAATAATGGCTCTGGTTCTTTACACTTTCCAGGAACATAGTATACAAACTATTCCAGGGCACAGATAAACAGGAAAGTTGTCCAGATGCACTAAAAAAGTACGTGGACATTGAACAGAAAGCCTGACACAATGGCATAATAAGAGAAGACTATACACCCTTTATGTCCCTGTGAAAAAAGATTCAAGAAAATACTGTGAAGTTGAGATTAGAGATCTTGCAAATGGATTAGAAAAAGACAAACATCCTGATATAAAAATAGGCAAAGAAGATAGATAATTCAGAAAAGAAATATAAACGGTCATTGAATATGAGAAAATATAGTCAACATCACTAATAATGAAGAAAATGAGTAATAAAGATTCATGAGCTGTCATTTTGTATTATATTATCAAAGATGTAAGACATTGGAAACATCCAAGTTTGTTTGGGGTGTAAAGAACTAGACACTCCCTTAGACTGTTTACATTTCTGGAGAGCAATCTGAGAACATGTATTTTTAATGTTAGACACAGGAATTAGACTTCTAGGAATTTATCCTAAGGAATTCATTGGACAAGTGTCCTATAATACAATGTACATACAATAGTGTTCACTGCAGCATTATTTTCAACAGTGGCCTGGGCACTTTTAAAATAAATTATAATATATCCATACAATACAATTCCTTGCAGCCGGTAAAAAGTGATAACGCACATTTATATACTGGTGCACTTACGGAATGTCCATTTCGTTGAAAAGTTTTGCAGCTATTAAATACTCTTCATTTGAAGATTATTTAATAACAAAGGAAAAGTCTCACAGCAAGTGAATTTAAGAGCTACAAAGAAAATGTAGCATGAGTTAATTTCTATAAAATCTCTCACTTTTGAGTTTAAAAGTACAGGAAAAAACTACATCGAAATGTTAAGAAGTGGCGGAATTTGGGGTGATTTTTTTTCTACAATCTTCTGATTAAACATACGTTACTTCTATACCTTAAGGTGTAGGAGGCGTACTGTTTTTGTGGGCTCCATCGGTTTACGAAGAGTTAATTCACTTCTTAATTAACTCAGCAAGGGAGGCTCAACTGACTTCGGATTGGTTGATAGTGACATCATGCCGGCAGCAAGAGCCAATAGTAGTGCCCCTGCTTAAGAAGTTTTCCTAAGACCCGGATGCCTTAAAGAGGCAGGTTGAGCTTTGCACACGCCCTGCGGAACGGGACTTCCTCCGCGGTCCTGCGAGCGCCACGCAGGGGTCTCCGAGTCCTCCGGCTCAAGCCCTTGCGGAGCAGCCCTTCGGAGGCCTCTGACTTCACTTTTGTTTTTTTCTTTTTTTCCTGGACACCTCTGCCGCCTATTTTTCCCCGCGTACTGCTGAAGACAATCCAGGATTCACAATGAGTCTTACGTGGTTGCCTCCGTTTGTCCCCACGTTGTCACCCATCTTCTGTTTGGGGACAGAGTCCAGCGTTTGTGCTCCCTCTCTCTCGTCTGTTCAGGGTGGCTCCTTACTAGGCTCACCGTCCTGCAAATAAAACCCTGCGTCAGGGACACCAGCCGCCACCTAATCATCGCCTCCAACAGAACCTTTTTCTCTTAATGTCCCCTTTTCCGATTTTAAGTGTAATGCTTTCCCTTTTTCGAAAACAAAGGAGGGGGCGCCTGGGTGGCTCAGTGGGTTAAAGCCTCTGCCTTCGGCTCAGGTCATGATCTCAGGGTCCTGGGATTGAGGCCCACATCGGGCTCTCTGCTCATCAGGGAGCCTGCTTCCTCCTCTCCCTCTGCCTGCCTCTCTGCCTACCTGCGATTTCTCTCTGTCAAAAAAATACATAAAATCTTAAAAAAGAAAAAAGAAAACAAAGGAGGAAGATGAATGAGGGAGAAGGAAGAAAGCAAAAGTCAGATATAAATACATCATCCAAAGATACCCAATACCAGATAGTCATGTCAAAACATGATAGATTTACAAATTTGGAATTGCATTGATTATAGTTTGCCTTTTTTTTTTTTTTTAACTTTTATCATGTAGCATAACCTCATGTCTAAGTAATTGTTAGAGGGGGGGCGATGGAATAAATTTTTTGTTTTTTTAGGGGCTTCACGGTATTCTAGCATTTGGAATAACATTTCTACTCCCCTTCTTCTGTATATTTAATTTACTTCCAGCTATTCTGTATTTTAAATAATTATGTGAACAAGGACTCTTTGTACATATTTTCTTGTGTCAATATCTGAATATTTTCTCAGGATACAATCTTAGGGATATAACCACTTTAAAGATTTCTTCTGCCCCCAGATAACTTGATGAACATTTGTTATTATTCCATATTAAATAAAAACCACTTGGTCTCATTTCAGAACCAAATCATAAGTATTTTTATTTATGATTGCTTATTCAGTAAAGTTTTCTAGTTCTCTTTTAAAATTTAATTCAAGGGGTGGTTTTATATTTTCTTGATTTTGTGAAATGGCATCTTATTTCTACCATATATGGCGTAAAAAGCTGTTGGTTTTTATAAGCTAACATCATTTGGGTTCGCTTTACCACATCTCTCAGTAGTTCTGCTTTTAGCTGATTTTCTTGGGTCTGTAAGGCAGTTATTACCAGCAGCAAACCTGCAGTGTGTGCCCAACAACTTATCATAGAGGTTGATGCTTTTGTCGGTGTGAAACAGCCCTTCCAAGCTCACTTTCTCCTTTTCCTATGAATCTCTGCATGCAATTTTTGGTGCCAGTCTTGCTTTCTTTTTATTTGGGTGGTGGTTAGAAACCAGACTCTGCTACTGTGTGGTTCATTTTCTCCTTTCATCTGAGATGTCTTTTTAATAAGCAGTAGATTGCAGGTTTTCAAAATCTTATTTGCAAATCTTAAATTTTTTAATAGGAATACATTTGTTGATTTAGCGACTTTTCTACTGAATTTTATGGCTTCTCATTCCCTTTGTTTTCTTTTTTGCTGCATGCCCTATCTTTTTTTCTTTCCTCTTTGTTCATGCTTTAGAAGGAATATATCTTGTTTTAAAAGCCTCCTAGTGTTTCTGCAACCTTCCAATATATACTTATTTCAATATCAAAAGCATAGAATGAAACAATGTATTATTTTAATTCTGTTTTTTCCAGTTCTTTTTCCTGTGAGGGATTTAAGAAACTTTACTTCTCTTAGCTCCAAATTTTCTGGATTTGGTTAATATAACCTGGAGTTATATAATCAGATTATTGTTGTTAAGTAACATATATTATCTCTTCCAGGAATAATTTTTGACATTTGCAACTTACTCCACCTTAACACAATTAAATAATCAAGCAAGCAGTGTTTATGGATCATATATTTTCTGTACCCTTATGTTCTTGAAAATGTCATTTTTTTACCTTCATGCAACGTGTGTGGGTTTAAAATTCTCAGACAATTCAGAATTTGCTCAAGATTCTATACACAAGCCCTCATTGTCTTTTGGGAACAGGGGCTGATTTTAATTCCTTTGCATATAACTCGGTGTTTGGTGTGTTGTTTTCCTTTGAAGTCATGGATATTAGAAGAGTTGATCTTATATCCTATGAGCTAAAGTATTTGACATGACTTTATCCAGAATGTGATACACTTTCGATCTCCAGTTACACCAGTCATTTCATTATCATTGGTTCTGATTTTTTCCTGTAATTCTTAAGTGGGATTTCTATTTTCTGTCCTTTCTATATTTCTCTTTCTTTCAAGGAAAAAAAAAAGTCCCTCGTTCTATCTTTTGGCAACATTTCCGCGTCCATCTTCTTCATTCCTTGTTCACTTATACCCATCTTAGTTAAAACTCTGAACTTTGCTGTCTGTTCTTTGGGCTGCAAGTCTGCAGTTAGCTTTTCAGTTTTCCTGCAATTCTGCCTCCTCCCCCTTGCTCTCTCCCCCTCTGTGGTCCCTTGTTCCCCTCCTGCTCCCTCTGCTCCTGTTACCCAGACAAGACTCCTGGTCCAGGATGCCCCAGGTTTCTCTTGGATGTTGCAGATGGCCTCTTAAAGGAGTATGTGCTCCCGCTGAGTCAGGATGATTCTTTTCCTTTGTTCTGTGGTATTTTCTCATCCCCCCTGTTGCTTTTAATCAATAAACTCATCCTCAGAAAGGTTGTATCTAACTAGATGGATTCCCTCCATCCCACCCAAGGTCCACTCAGGCAAAAATATGCGCAAAACTGAGGGCCTTTCTGGTGCCCAGCTCCTAGCACCTGCCACCTTCGGGCAGGCACTTACGTGGAGTGGCTCTATTGTGTGGAGGTGAGCTCTTCCGGGCCTGCAGCTCTCCTGAAACTATGCAAAAGTGGACTGATACAAACAGAAACACAGCGACAACAAACTATAAACCGGTGTGCACCCTAGTAGGGCTCCCGCTGCCCCCCCACCCCGTTTTGTAGGGACACCTCCCTGGCCCCACGATGCTGCGACCCTTCCCCCCTCTTTCCACCTGCTAGTTTTCTGGGCTGTGCAGTCACTGAATGGGTATGGCAGGATGAATGGCTGAAGAAAACAGTATTTCTGGCCACTTCAAAGAAGAGCTTGGGAATGAGAGAGGGTTGGGATGTGTAAGGAAAATCATGTCCTGATTAATATCCTGATCTTCAGCTTCAACAGTGAAAGTCCTGATTTCCAGGGCTGCATCTCACAGCCTCAACTTATCTCCCCAAATGACTTTCCCCTTAGGTACTGATTCATTCCTTTTTGCATTTATTTGCCCAACAAATATTAATCTCCTGGTCACCGCTGTGCTGTCACCCATGGCCCCGCAGCATGGTATTCCTTGTTTAATTCCCATAGCGGAGACCAGGTTCAGGGAGCAAAAGGGAATAAAACAAAGAGGGGGGAAAAATTTAAAAATTAAGCAAGAGGAACTCAGGAACATGATTGTAGCACCAATACTACCACCTTATCTGAACCCCAAAGTCTAACACCAGAAACCTTCATCGTGTCTGGTCCTCGTAGTATAGATAGGGGACAGATAAAGGGACAGATAAAGTAGCCTTTGAAGTCTCTTGGGTGGGTACATCAAGAAGCATTCAGGGTTGGTGCTAAACCCCACTCCCCTGGCTTGGGAATTAGGGGGCATTCCTCCAGACTTCTGCCAAGGTTGTTGATGATGTGAGCTTTCAGCTTTTGTCTTCACTGATGCTGGGAGAAGCTCTGCGAGGCGCTGTGATTGAACTGGAGTTGGAGAGTTAGTTTTCATTCTTTCTGGGTCTTTCAACACTGGCTCATGCCCTTCAAGATTTTTTTGCTTCTGTCACACCACCTTGCCCTGATTCCACTTCTGCATCCACTCTTCCTTTCCGTACCCTGGAAACCTGGGCCCACCTCGGAAAGTGTCGGTGCTCCGCAGGATCCTGCCCCTGCCCTCCGCTTTCATTGTAGACAGCCCCTCCCCGCCGCCCCCCAGGTGGAAGCTCAGACTCCGGCCCCTCACCAGACGCCTGCGCAGTTACTGCGGACTCCGTGTCTCCCATCTAGATCCTGAGCGAGTGCTCTGATGGGCCTCTCCCTACGTCCACTCCGTGTCCCGTCACCGGGCACTGAACACACTGCTCCCCCTGTCCCGCCCCACGACTGCACTTCAGCAAGCCGGAAACTGGCGGCCACCGCCCGCCACCGCCTGCCACCTGCGTGACCTGCGGCACTTCTCGCTGCGCCTGCCATCCCACCTCCAGTATTTCTAGGGCCCATCCCTGCTTTTCCCCACGCCCGCACCCCCCCCCCCCTTCCCAAACTGAGCGGCCTCGGTTATGCCACATTCACTGCCACAAACCCTAGACATTCGGGGATGGGAACGCGAGCAGAGCCGTCACTGACGCCTGGCCCGGCTACTGAGGAGTCACAGGATCCGCCGCCCCCTGAGCGCGTCTCACGGGGTGGCCAGCGTTAAAACCAGAGGGCGATTCCCGCAAACAACGCAGCTCCCGCACACACGTTTGGTACGGTTCTCCAAAGACCCCTTCCGGCAAGAGCGGAGATAAACCGGGAGCCAAAGAGCAGGGGCCCTTGCTGAACCCACAGCTCAGAGCGTGCCTATGGGGAGCACTGTGCGCACGCCACCTTCCTGGAGCCTCTCCGACGTGCGGGCTGGGATCCCGCCTCCCTGGGTCGTCGGGGCTCCGCGGGGCTCCTCTCCAACGTGCGGGCCGGGATCCCAGGCTCCCGTACCTAGACCAGGGCTGAACAGAGCTTGACTTCCCAGGCCCGGCAGGCAGGCATCTCATTTCTGTGTGCCTTTATGTTCCTCCCGGGTCCATATTGTTCCCAGACTGTCTGTTCTCTCAAATACATTATGCAAATCCCAGCTAGCCCAGTATCCATAGAAACCAGAATCTCCCATCTTCCTCAGGCTGTTCTCTAGCAAAACGAACCCACCCAAGTGACACCCATAAACAAGGACAAAGGGCGCCCCGTGTAGGGAAGCTTCCCTGGGCCCTGGGGAGTCAGGCTTGAGAGAGAGGATCGCTGAAACCATCTCGGGCAGTCCTCCAGTGGTCGGGTCGCCAGAGGAAGGAAAGGGCGGCACAAGCCAGTGTGAGAAGCTGCATTTTTGGAGCCCCTGAAGGCAGATACTACAATTCCCACCAGGGGCCGTCACCTTGTGCCGGACCCAACCAGCTCTGCCGCCACTAAGATCACACTCACAGTGGATGTCTTTCATGTGCCCAGACAAGCACACGAGCCATCTCTGGGAGGGGACAGTAGTTTTATTGTGCGTGACTGATTACTATTCATAGCAACAGTTTTATGAGACCTGCCCCTCTTTGGAATAACCTTGGCTACACTTGAAACAGTGACTCTAGTCCTCTCTTTCTCCAGACTCAAAACATAGGCAAAGCTCCTGATACACACCTGCGTCCTTAAATACTTCACCTGCCGCAGCAGTTTCTACCACGTGCAGGACACTAGGCTTCTGCTACTGAGTGACAAATATTGTGAATCACAGGACCTTATCATCGGAAAAGGCCTTGAAAACAGTTATGCAAGTGTCCCAGTTTCCCTTTTTGCAGAAAACCAGTTGAATGGTTTTCTCTAAAGTCTCAGTGATTTAGTGGCCAAACTAGGTGAATGCTCAACCTCGGAGTCCATGCCAGACCTAACTGAAGACTTTTACACATTTGCTTCTGTAGTCCCACAACCACCTTATGAGGTGCCTTATTATCTCCATTTGTCTTAAGGGATTTTTAAGACTTTTTTTTTTTTAAGTGATTGCTACACCCAACGCGGGGCTTGAACTCACAACTCCGGGATCAAGAGTCACTCTACCCAATGAGCTGGCCTGGCGCCCTTAAGGTATTTTATAATCTCCATTTTTTACATGGTGACGCTAAGCCACTGAGAAGTGACTGTCCCGGGGCCACATGGTGGATGGGTCAGACTTTGGACCAGGTCGCCCAATCCCACCTCCGAACCTGGGAACCACTAGGCTATTTAGGTCCATAGAGACCTTTGTGAGGATTGAAATTTTTAGAGCGTATGTTGAAGTCTCAGGTTTATCTTCTAATGTCGGGAGCAACTAAATTCCATAGTGTTCCCCCTGTTTTAAAACCTAGCATGAAATACTTAAACCTGAGTGAAAAGCTAAACCCACAAGTTAGGGTGACTGCATGAAAACAGCATACCTCCCCCCTGACGACAGGAAATTACTTTAATAGTGTCCTCTATTCTCCTCTTGGCTAGTTTAGGGATACTGATAGGATACTAGGGGTACTGAGCTGCAGTATATGCTTTGAAGTGACAGTGTATTTGGGGGAGCCAGAATATAGTCTCGAACAGAACGTGTGCTACGCATTAAATGTCTCTGGAAGGATTTTTTTTTTTTTTAATGGTAATACGGATTGTCCAAAGGAGGGGAGCTGAGTATGTGAGCGGAAATGGGAGACTGTTCCAAGTACACTGTACTTTGAAATTTATAGCCATATAAATGGATTATCTACTCAAACAATACACACAAATTATAGACAAGATCCTGCTGGCCTTTTTGTGGGGGTTGCATGTCTGTATAACTCTGAACCTTATTTTCCTTGGTCACTACAACATAACCATTTCCCAAAGTCCCATAATTTTTCATAAGCCTATATCCTGTACGTACAGATCTTTGTTAAGAAATCTCACAAAATCTGAGCACTTCCAAGATCCAGAATTTGTACTTCTCAAATTCTTCTGGGATTCATTAGTGTGCATCATTATGTCAACATTCAGAATCTCCCACTTCCTGAAGAATTGGCCAACATGTATTAGGGCTGTCCTGTGTTTAGAATATATAACATATGGCATTTATCCCCCCTCCCAAAATTACCTCCTTTATCTCCATGACAGTCTGAGGTAGAAACCCTAATCCTCATTTTAGAGGAGAGTGTCATGTTCAAAAGGTTCAGAGAGCTGAGAAATCATACAGTTGGTACCTGGATCCAGGAGCCCAAATTTCGGGTGCCAGGCCAAAAGATGCTGTTAGTTGTATGGAGCCTTCTGGAACAGCTTTCCTGAACTCCAGGGTCCACATCCAATAATCCTGGTTACACCAATGTGGGGTGGCAGCCGGGGAAACCCTGGGACAGTCTGAGAGGGTAGCACTGAGCCCAGGACCACTGAAGGCAAATGAAGGAGGGCAACAGGCCCGCGGGCCGAGGAAACAATAGGAAACAGCTCTCAGAGGTGTGCCAGTCCGCGGGGGCTGGGGATGGCTGGCAGTCTGAGGGGAGAGGGCAGCGAAAAGTCCAAAACAGCACAGCCACTCTGAGCCGAGGACCCTGGCATGGCCACTCTGCGAACCACGGGGGTCCTGAGAGACTTCCACTATTTGATCTACACACAGATGATGAGACTCTGTTGAGAGAAATTTATCTTCCACTAGCAGGAGGAAGCAAGGAAGGAGAGGGCCGATGTGACTAAATAGAACACTGTGACCTAAAAATAGCCAGTGGCCAACATGGCAGGGCCAGGAAGCCAGGGAGATCAACGAGGGGACCTGAGGTTAGCTCCTTTGGTGTTGGCGAGCACAGTTCCAGCGGCTGCCATCCCCAGGTACTCACCATGGGACAGCCCTGAGGTGGGGACGATCCCTGTTTTTACAGATGAGATGAGCTCAGGAAAGTAAAAAGTGTGCCCGGGGAGACACAGAACGTATGTGGTGGGGACAACGGAACCGGAACTGGTAGTGTGTTAACAAATGCCAGGACATTCCAATTAAAATGGCCAGCTGAAATACAAATCAGCCAACCAACCAGCCCGGCCAGCCACGTGAAGCCAGGCAGTGGGCTGCAGAGGTCATGAGACGCCTGGGCTAGCGGGAGCTACGTGTGTGTGGAGGTCGCAAACTCCAGGTAACAGAGGCAGAGCTGGGTCATGAGCTCCTAACTGCATCCTGGAGAAACGTACCGGGGCAGGTAGGAGCAGCGTCCCCTGGGTGACAGGTGAGACTGAAGAGGACACTTGTGCACTAGGGCTCTCTGTCAACAGGTGAATTGCCCCATTAACGAGCCAAAATCCAAAAACTGGGGTACCTGGGCTTAAGGCAGGCAGTGTCCAAAGGGAGATTTCTAGGATATACAAGTAACAAGAGAAAAAAAAAAAGACTGGACATCAAAGTTAAAGACTTTTGTGTTTCAAAGGCCATCATCAAGAAAGTGAAAATACAACCCACAGAATGGGAGAGAAAACTCTGTAGACCTTGTATCTGGTAAGGTACTTGTATTTTTCTGTATAGAAATGTACACATATTTTATGTCTAGAAATGTACATAGTTCATGTATAGAAACATATACATATTTTTATGTATAAAAATGCATATTTTTATGTATAAAGAACTTTTACAACTCAATGATACAAAGACAAGTAACCCAGTCAAAAATGGGCAAAGGATCTAAAGACAGTTCTCCTAAGAAGATACAAAAATGGTGAATAAGCACACGAAAAGATGACCGATATCATCAGTCATGGGGGAAATGCAAATCAAAACCACAAGGAGGTATTACTTCACCATGAGGATGGCTAAAAGACAATAACAAGTGTTGGCAAGGATATGGAACAATGGAACCCTCATGCACCTCTGGTAAGAATACAAAATGAGGCAGCTCCATTGAAAAATAGCCTAGCAGTTCCTCAAAAGGTTAAAGAGAGTTCATGCACGCACCACGAAACCCACTCCTAGGTAGATAGCTACCCAAGGGAATGGAAAACATACATCCACACAAAACACAAGTCCACACCTTACTTGTAACGGCCAAACATGGAAACAGTGTAAATAAATGCCCATTAGCTGGAGAATGGATAACTAAAATGTTGTATATCCACACAATGGCATAGTACCTGATCATAAAAGGGAGTAAGGTTACATACATGTTACAACACGGATGAACTTTTGCTTATGAGAACACTGAAAGGAAAATGTCCGAAGAAAAGGTGTGTTTTCGCTCAAATATCATTTTTATTTTTATTTGTTTAGAGATCCAGGCTATCCAAATTATCCTATTTGAGAGCCCCTTTCCAATATCTAAGTTGGAAATAGAAAACATTTTTAAAAGTTTATTGTAACTGACAAAATAATTTCAGGTCAAGATTATCCTAGAGATTGTATTTGATGGGCTAGATAAATACTTAGAGAATGCACATTGGTCTCAGACGCATTGGCTGTTGATGTGCCCTGAGCTCTCTGAGCTCCCTGAGCTCCCTGGGCCTGAGTGCCTTCAGACGGGACCGGTGCACACTAGTCTGCCAACATGGCAACCCAGTCCCCTTCACCCAGGGGCATCTCCTACCGCGTCCCTCCCCGTGGCCCCTACCAATTGTATAGATCACGTTTATAACCACCTCACAGTTTTGAATCGTCCCGTTTAAAATGTCCTTTTCTGTGAACCTGGAGTACAGCCAGGAGAAAAAGAATATGACTCCTCCAGCTGGGAACATGCCAGTATTTCCTTTTATGGTCCTGTTTCCTGGGACTGGGCCGTTGGCAACTAAACACTGTCTTTAGGCAGGTGTGAGGAAGAAAAGGTTGGAGATGCAGGTCCGTAGGCATGGTAGGGCGGGGATAGAAGAAATCAGGATGAAAACCCAGAGGGCAGTAGAGCCAGGAGCAGGCTGAGGCCAACAAAGGCCAAGCGAGGCCCACCCTGCCCCCCCACTCCCCTGGACCGCATACTCCCTTTCCCACCTCCTCACTGAAAAGGACCCCTCTTTCCTTCGTTTCTTGTTACTTTTTAAGAAGGCATCCAATTCATAGCAATGACAGGACGTAATTCTCCAGTCCTCCCATCTCATTGACAGAGGAGGAAACGGAGGCCCATAGCAGGAACGGGTCTAAACTGTGGTTTTTAAAGTCACATTTGAAATAGTCTAAGAAAAGTAAATAGGTAAATCAGAACTGAGCTGACCTGACGGGCAGCCTTGCCTCTGTCCCGGGACGTGAGGGGGCTCTGTGGAGCGGTTTTATATACTGATATAAAGTGACAACAAGTTTGGGGCCTGCCCCAAAGCCGGAGCAGCAGCGCTGTATGAAACAGATTGTCTTATTTTCTGTATTCTTGATACTCTGACCACGGGGAAACTGCTCCAAACCAGCCAATCCAGAGCTACTGGGCTAAACCCCAATCTCTTCCTTTACACAGCTCTCACAGGGCTCGAACACTCATGGCCACCGTTTCCTCTCCTGACCATCCTCTGTCCTCCGTCCCCGTCTGTTCCCCCTCCAAACAACCGAGGGCAGTCGCTATGCCCTGCGTCCCTCCCTGTGGCCCCTACTGTCTATATCACATTTATAACCACCTCACAGTTTTGAATTCAAACTAGCAGATCCCAAACCTGTCTACTCAGAGCCTGTTCCTGTCAGACCACAACAAAGTCTCCTGCCTTGTGCTTCCTCAACTCCCTCTGCCTCCTCAGGGACCCTGGTGCTTCCTCGTGCTTCCCTCTCCTTGGAAGCTGTAAACAACCAACTCTTTCCCACCCTGGCCTCTCCTGGTCTGTCGGCCTCCCCACACCTAGGTACTGAGACCCACATGTTAAAACAGGCCCATTCACAGAAGTAAATATTATCCCCAGACATCCTGGCATTTGGATTTAGAAAATTCACCTCCAGAAGGTGCCAGGACTCTGGGGAGTGAGGTGTCCCCTGGATGACTTCAGAAACGAAGGAGGCGGCTTGGGGCCTGGAGCCACAAGAAAAGGACAAGACTAATTGGCAGCAAGATCCTGGCAAGGAGGCCGACAGTTCCCGAGGAAGCGAGGTGGGCGTGGCCTGAGGGAGCCGGACAGAAAGCAAGCAGGACCGTGACGCTAAGTCCCAGGCAGCGGTGGGCAGGCTCCCGGCCGGCCTCAGCCATCCAGCTCCTCCTTGACAGTGACGCGCAGGGGGCAGATGCGCAAAGGCTCAGGGGGCCCGTCCCCCCGCGTGCCCCCCAGGTAGAAGTAGGGCTGCACCTCCCCGAAGCAGGCGTGGAAGGTGTAGAGATGGCAATGGCTCTCGGCGTCGTAGAAGGACAGCTCGCCCTCCTCACACTCCAGCTCCACGCGCAGGCGGCGAGGGATGGCCGGGACCAGAGGCGACGTGGCCGGGTCCGAGGTCACGCAGTGGTCCCCGTCCACGCCCTGCGTGCGGCACACGTACCAGAAGCCCGAGCGGGTGTCGTGGTAGCAGCTGTGCGAGTGGCCCTCGGCGCCCGCATCCTGGCGCAGCCGCACCACACCCACCCGCCAGCTCGGCAGCCCCCCCAGGTCCACCTCCCAGGTGTGGGAGCCCTGGGAGAAGACGCGCGAGCCCAGCAGGCAGGGCGCCGAGGAGAAACGCTCCGGGTTCTCCACCTGCACTCGGTAGCCGTGGTTGGTGACACTGGTGAGGTCATCGGACACAGACAGCCAGCCGGCCGCGGTGTTGGGATCGAAGCTGAAAGGCACTGAGAGCAGAGGTGGGAAGAGGGAGAAAATCAGCCAGCTTCACTAGCCGCCCTTCTGCCAGCCGGCGGTGCCTCTGTCCCCCCAAAACAATCCACTTGGTCCCGCGTGGCCCCAGCACCTGCAGGGAGCCGACTGGGGCTGAGAGGCCGGGGAAGGGCTGAACTGTGCCCCACCAAAAAAGATGCTGAAGTCCTATCTGTCAGCACCTCAGAAGGCATGCTGATTTGGGAATGGGGTCATGGCCGACGTGATGAAGAGGAGATCAGACAGGAGCTGAGTAGGACCTTAACCCAACACAACTGTTGCTCTTAGCAAAAAAAAGAGGAGACACAGACACGTGAAGGGAGAAGGCCCGGTGACGAGAGGGGCCGAGATCACCGGGCTACAGCCACCAGCCAAGGCCAGATGGCAAATGCCAGGAGATACCACGTGGCAAAGAAGGGTCTCCCTATAGGAATCAGAGGGAAACCACAGAAGCAGGGACCCCAGGTGCTCACACAACTCCCATGGTGACCGAGAGAAGCACATAACATTCTTCTGGGTCACTGACAAGCTCTCTCTCTAAAAGCATGATGTCTCCGTCAGCTTGGGTTGCTACACAAAAATACCACAGACTGAGTGGCTTAAATAACAGAAACATCTCTCCCATAGTTTTGGAGCCCAAAGTCCGAGACTGGGGTGCGGCGTGGCTGGGTTTTGGGTGAGGCCCTCTTCGCGGCTCACAGATAGCCACCTTCTTGCTGTGTCCCCACAAAGGGGAGGGAGAGGAAGCCAGCCCGCTGGTGCCTCTCCTCATCAAGGCACTGACCCCATCATGGGGCTCCCCACTGGTGACCTCCTGTAACCCAGTAGTACCTCCCAAAGGCCCCACCTCCAAAGGCCATCACATCGGAGGTTAGGGCTTCAAGGTATGAATTATAAGGGGATGCAAACATCAGTCCTTTCATTACCCACACGACACAGTTCTGAAAAGAGAGGGCAGCCAGTTCCTCCTTCTACAGAGGTGGCTGAGTGTGTGTCAGGACCCAAAGAGGAAGGGGTACCGCCAGGAGAGCTTTGAGAGGTGGGGCAGGGAGAGGAAACCAAGGGGACCTGTCCGAAAGGGGCTGGAGAAGCTACGACAGTGTGGAAAGCTGCAGGAAATGAGTTGGGCTGGCTCTCTGCCTGGAAGGAGGTGCCGTCCCTGCTGGTAACCTCAGCCCATTCCCCCACTCACCGGATTCCACACATGTGCCCATCTTCCGCCAGACGCGGTACTGCAGGGAGTCCAGATACTTGCAGATGTCGATGAGCATGCCGGGCTGGACAGGCTCTGGCTCCATGGTGCAGAAGAGGCTGGGAAAGGAGAATTGGGCCGGGTGGGCAGGGCCAGGGGCATGCATGCTGGGCCTAACTGGGTCCACTGAAAACAGGGAACAGGACTCATTCCTGGACACCCTGCCCAAGATAAACCTGGGCTGGGCTCGGACGGGAGAGGAGCCAGTAGCCAACGAGGCTGCTCACAGCTCTTCAGGATTCAGTATGCAGGCTCAACCTGGCCCAGCTGGGATAAATATAAATAGGATAGGAAGTTCTCAGACACAGGTCCCATCCTGGTGGGCAGAAATCGTATTTACACATCTGCTCATGGGCTGTCTGAGGAAGAAGGGACCTTAAGAGACCGCTAGTCCCAATGTCTGAAGATATCACTGGCCTTTGCTTGCACACCTCCCAAGAGACATCAATACAAACCAGTGTGTCCTGAGGCTCTCAGAGGGAGGGGCTAATCAAGAGACAAGCCTAAATGTTGGGAGGACCCACTGAGAAATACAAGCCATGTGCAGGATGACACATTCTCTCCCCACACAGTGAGTGGTCATTTTCCACGCTCAGGAGAACAACCCTCCACTGGTGCCAATCGAAGTGGAAGGGCGTCAAGGAGGGCTCTCTCCCCTGGCCAGTCCCCGCCATTCCCTCTGTATTACACCCAGCTGTCTTCATTACCTGCCTGCGCCTGGAGCCACTGGAGCTGGCTGGCAGCCCTGGGATTTCTGCCTGCTCTTCCCCTCCCCTCCACCAGCCTCGGCAACTTACCGGCGTTTTCGGCTTTTGTGTTTCTAACAGAGAATAAAAGACAAAGACACAAACACAGTAAACAAACAAAAACAAAAAACCACACATACACATTAAGTTTCTGACCTCAAAAGGAGACCTACATCCCATGTTCATGGATCAGAAGACTTAATATAGTTAAGATGGCAATACTCCCCAAACAGATCTACAGAGTCAATAAAAATTTACTGTCAATTGGTTTTCTACAAGGTCATTCGATGGAGAAAGAATAGTCTTCAATAAATGGCTGGGACAACTGGATATCCACATGCAAAAGAATGAACTTGGAATTCCCACCATCCACCATATACAAAACTTTTTTAAATTAACTCAAAACCTTAATGGAGCTAAGCCTCTAAAACTCACGACCTTGGATTAGGGCTATGGTTTCTTAGACATGACACCAAAAGCACAGACAGAAAATAAAGGACAGATAAACTGGACTCCATCACAGTGAAAAGCTTCTGTAGGGCAAACAAGCTACCAAAGAGTGAAATAACCCACAGAATGGGAAAACTACTTTTAAGTCATATATCTGATAAAGGTCTAGTATGCAGAATATATAAAAAACTCTTATAATTCAACAACAAAAAACAAGCAACCCAACTTAAAAAATGGACACAGGGCTGGAATGCACAGTTCTCCAAAGAGATACAGATGGCCAACAAGTCCCTAACAGATGCTCAACAGCACTGGCCACCAAAGAAATGCAAATTAAAACCACAATGAGGTACTATTTCACACCCCTACAAGGGCTGGTTAAAAAAGAAAAAGAAGA
Organism: Spilogale gracilis; assembly: GCA_004023965.1. Taxonomy (NCBI): domain Eukaryota; kingdom Metazoa; phylum Chordata; class Mammalia; order Carnivora; family Mephitidae; genus Spilogale; species Spilogale gracilis. The sequence goes on from PITA01006723.1 coordinate 24,015, forward strand.
AAGAAAGAAAGAAAAAATAAAAAAAGGTCAGTGTTGGCAAGGATGTGGAAAAATTAGTCCTCATCCACTGCTCAGGGTAATAAATAAGCTCTAGTGCAGTCACTTGGAAAGCAGTGTGGCAGGTCCTCAAATAGTTCAACTTACTAGTTACCGTATGATTCAGTAAACCTATTCCTAGGCACAAACTCAAGAGAAAGGAAAACTACACAAAGTCTACACAAAGACTTGCACACGAATGTTTATAGCGGTGTCATTCCTAACAGCTCAGAAAGGGAAATAACCCAAACGTCCATCAATTGATGAATGGATACATAATGCGTAGTATATCCATACAAGGGAATAATTCAGCCATGTCCTGATACACACTGCGACAGGATGGAGTTTTAAAACAGGCTGAGTGAAAGGAGCCAATCATAAAAGGCACAAAAGGCTGCATCTGATAGGATTCCATTTGTGGAAATCATTTACGGAAGTGCCCAGGCAAGGCAAATCCTTAGAGGCAGAAGGGAGAGGGCTGAGGGCTGATGGTGGCAGAGGGGCTAGGGGGGCGGGGCACAGGAGGGTGACAGCTTAAGGGTTTGCGGTTTCTGCTTCCAGAAATGAAATGTTCTACAGTTGATTGTGGTAATGGCTGCATTACTCTGTGACTAGAGTAAAAAGCACTGGATGGTACATTTTAAATGAATGAATTATACAGTGTGAGAATTGTATCTCAATAAAGCTGTTATATATATTTTTTTAAAGTCATAAAAGCAGCCCTGAAAGCACAGTGGGTCCTGGCCGCTCCCGACTTCCTGAACAGAAACAGCAAAGAATCCAGGTTTTAGAACCCACCAAATGATTTTATCATCAGGGCGCTTCGGAGACAGGAGACACCAGGGTTCAAAGCTCTGTGTGCGGCAGAGAACCCACAAGAGTCCCCACCCAGGATGTGACAGCTGGCTAGAATGGCAGCTATATCGGTTCCTTCTCAATCCACTCTACAAAGTCTCCCCTTCCCAGAAAGTTCGGCTGTTCTCTAAGTAGAGGAGATAGCTCACGATCCTGACGGATTTCCAAACTAGCTTTCCAGTTAAGACATGTCTTCATAAGACTCATGGGGGGCAGGAAAGGGGTGGGGGTGGGGGGCTGAGACACACAAAAAGAAACAAAGAAAATGAACTAAACTAATATTTTTAAAAGAGATAATGGAGTCATCCTTTTCTTAAGAAAGCAACAGAGAGGGGCCCCTGGGTGGCTCAAAGGGTTAAAGCCTCTGCCTTTGGCTCAGATCATGATCTCAGGGTCCTGGGATCGAGTCCCACATCAGGCTCTCTGCTCACTGGGGAGCCTGCTTCCCCCTCTCTCTGCCTGCCTCTCTATTTGTGATCTCTCTCTGTGTCAAATAAATAAAATCTTAAAAAAAAAAAAAAAGAAAACAACAGAGAATATCAAAACATATTTAAGTTAAAAATTAAAATAACTGGGGTGCCTGGATGGCTCAGTCGTTAAGCGTCTGCCTTCAGCTCAGGTCATAATCCTAGAGCCCCTGGATCAAGTCCTGCATTGGGCTCCCTGCTCAGCGGGAAGCCTGCTTCTCCCTCTCTCACTCCCCCTGCTTGTGTTCCCTCTCTGGCTGTGTTTCTCTCTGTCAAATAAATAAAATCTTAAAAATATATATATATTTTAAAAATTAAAATAATTGTATAATTTTAGAATATTCCATTTTGTCTCCTTTGTAAAATCCTGTAACCCCATCTATCTAATAATGAAGAAAACATCAGGCAAACCCAGAGCGGGAGAACAGTCTGTGGGTTCTCTGGCCAGCAGTCCTCAGGACTGCCAAGGTCACGAGAAACAAGAAGAATTAAGACAGTGTCACAGACCAGCAGAGACTGGGGCACGCAACAACTAAATGTGATATGGGTTCCCGGACTGGATCCTGGAGCAGAGGGAGGATATTAATGCAAAAAGTGGTGGGCTCCAAATAAGCCTGGAGTTTTAGCTCATTATAATAATGGAAAAAGTGGTGGGCTCCAAATAAGTCTGGAGTTTTAGCTCATTATAATGCACCAAGGTCAGATTTCTGTGAGCAAACACACCACCACAAGGTGATGCAAGGTGTTACCAATCGGAGGACCGAGGTCTACAGGGCACCCAGCTCCACCTTTGCAACTTTTCCACCTTGTTTATGGGGTACTCTGCTGTACTAAAAAGCAGAGAGAGCAAGAGTACGACAAAGGCAAGGAGAGAGACAAGGAGAGGAGAGAGGCAGAGAGAAGCGAGAAAGCCCCCAGGAACTGCACTCTGCTGAAAATCCCCTTGGCCTCCTGACAAGCAGGGCACTCCTCCAGGGGCTCCTCCAGCCCAGCACCCCAATACTGGGGGAAGCCTGGGTGAGTGGGGGCCGCTGGTCTCTGGCTCCCCACAGCCTCCCAAACACCTGCTCCCTGTCCCTGAAGCCAGACGGCGAGCCCCTCACCATGAGGAAAGAAACATCATCCTCCTTCATCTCCACCTGCAGCCGCTCAATCTCCTGGGCCAGAGCTTCTGTGTCTTCCGCCAGCTGCTTCATCTTCTCCTCCACCAGAAGCTGCTTCCGCCTCGCCTCCTCGGCCATGGTGTCCAGGACGGCTTGCTCCTCCACACGCAGGAACTCGCGCAGTTTGTCGAACTCCTGTCGAATTCGCCCTTCCAGCCAGGCGGCCTCCACCTACAGCACAGAGCAGGACGGGGCCCCGGGGCTCAGGCTCGGAAGGAACCTCTCAGCAGCACCTGGCACCCGGACTCTCGGGTTTCTAGCTAAGGAGCTCGCTTTTCAACGGAAACCGGGGGTAGAACCCCAGGAGGTAAAATACAGATGCAGTTTTACAAGCACTAATTCGTAAGTTTAAAAAGTCACACAGCGTAATAAGGCTGTCTTGATAAGGTAAGAAAATCAAATCACATCTGCTTATCGATGACACCTGTCGTCTAGACCCTCCTCAGCACACAACATTCCTTATGTTGGTTCGGTGCACCGGACAAGGGAAATCGTGGATCGTAGAAATGAACTGTTGCAAATAACAACGACTTTTAAAAATTATCTGCCTTCCCATCTCAAGACTTCAAATTTGTCTGATCCGGAGGCTTACCAAAAGAGGAGCAGGAAGTATTTTAAAGCCAAATCATTCGTAATATGCGTACCCCAATCACAACTACAAAAAGTTTTAAAAAAGAAAAAAAGGTTAAAACAAGGGCGCCTGGGTGGCTCAGCTGGTTTGTATCTGCCTTTGGCTCAGGTCATGTGCCAGGGTGCTGGGATTTAGCCCCACATGGGGCTCGCTGCTCAATGGGGAGTCTGCTTCTCCCACTCATGCTTTCTCATCCATTCCCTCTCTTTCTCTCAAATTTAAAAAAATTTTTTAGAAGTTAAAACAAAACCAGAAATCAACTAAAGAAAAAGCAGACAAACAGTTCTCCTCTTGGAATGAGAAAGACCTTTTGTAATAAAAAACTGAGAAGCTTTGGGGTGCCTAGGTAGTTCCATTGGCTAAGCGTCTGCCTTTGGCTCAGGTCATGATCCCAGGGTCCTGGGATCCAGCCCCACATCGGGCTCCCTGCTTGGCAGAAAGCCTGCTTCTCCCTCTCCCACTCCCCCTGCTTGTGTTCCCTCTCTTGTGGTGTCTCTGTCAAATAAGTAAATAAAATCTTAAAAACAAAACAAAACTAAGAAGCCTAAAAGAAAAATGAGACCACTGGACAGACATTAAAAGAAGTTCTGAATGGTAAGAGAGTAGTAATAAAAATTATATATATATATATATATAAATACAATTCCAAGAAGACCACTGGAAAAAACAACTCAAAATGTGCACTGTAGCACCCAGCAATCTTAATCTTTGGATTGAAAGTTCAATATATGTTCATGGCTCTGACAATCTGATGACAACATAGTCACTGAAAAAGTGAAACTGATCCCAAAAAAGTAAAAATGATTCACTGGAAAAGAAATCACCAACTGGGAAAAATGTATGTAACATGTAACAGACTGTTACTCTTAACATATGAAGGCACTGAAAAGAAGAAATGCAAATGGCTTTTATACTTATAAAATGGTGTGCAAAGCATAGTCAAAGAGATCCAAACGAGAAGAGATGGCACTGTTGAAATACCAGGCTCAAAAGACTGACCATGTGTGGTGGGAGGCAGTGAGATCCAGGAGGACTTTTGTCCCACAGGAAGATTCCTGCTGGCAATCCGGAACCCCGCAACAAAGGGGCAAACATTTACTCAAAGCCTTCACTTCCCTCATCAACCTGCACCGACTGGGTTCAGGGGGAAAGCACGGATCCCATGGGAATCCCGGAATCTTCGCGAGTGCCTGGGCCGGGCACACAGGTGCTGTCCCCTGGACACACGGACATGCCCCAGGCGCTGCCACTGCAATCCTGCGCACACGGCCAGCCAGGGGACTGGCCACAAAAGAAGCTGAGTGACAGAGTTCACCTGGTCCATGATTCCTCAGTGCCTGCAGGGAAAGCGACTCACCACACAGGGCCAGTCATTCTGAGAGCTTATCAGGTGCTATGGCTCTGACAATATGACAAAATGTTTCATTGAAAAAGTAAAAAACACCTCTCAAATCAGTTTGTTTGTTGGTCCATAAGACATGAAAAATGTGAAGGACTTACCTCTGCATTATCTCAAGTGAATGTTTACAAACTTCCTGGTAAGACGGAATGGTCCTCTTTTTACAGATGGGGGATTAGCTTGGAGGGGGTAAGAATGTGCCTGGAGACCAGGGTTTGGCTATGAAAGCAGTTCTGCTGTGCAGGTACTGCCCTGGCCAGCAGCATTTCACAATCCTTCCTTTTGCTCTGTTCCACCACCTCTGTGACTTGGTTGACACTCCTCGACCAGAGATTCATGAGGTTTCCTTCCGAGCTTGGTCCCCTTCATGGGCACACGGGCACAGGTGGGGAGTGCCAGGGAGCCCAACCTGGGGCAGGGTCCTTAGCTGAGCAGTACTTAGTAGAAGCACTCACCCAGGGAGTGATGGAGCAAAGCCAGCACAACCTGCTGGAAACCAGCTGCCAGTCCACACAGCACTCAGAGGAAGAGAGGGTGCCAAGGTATAAACAATGAGGGTGGGGAAAGAGGGGAGCCAGTTCCTTCATTCAGTTTACAAACATTTATCGATCGCCCACTGTATGCTGAGAACTCTCTCACTAGTGTAGCCCTGCTTTCATTATATTCTATTGGAAGTAAATAAAGTTAATTGCAGGTAATGAAGTGTCCTGAAGAAATCAAAACGGGGAGAGCAAGTAAAGCGGAAAACTACTTAGGGAGCGTGACAGGGAACGCTTTCTCCATAGGGTTGTCTGAGTTGAGATCTTAATGACTAGCAGCTCCTTGTGGGAGGATCTGGGGAGATGTAGTTTACTGGAGGGTCAGAAAGAAAGCCAATGTGGCTGGAGACATGGGTGGGAGGGGATGAAGCCGAGGGCCAGGCAGGGGTCCGATGAGGGCCTTAGAGGCCATGGTGAGGAGTCTGGATTGCAAGGGTGATGAAGTCACTCAATGGCTTTAGGCAGAGGAGTGATGCAATCCATGTATTTTTTTAAAAAGATCAGTCCACTTTGTGGAGATAGGCTGCAAAACAAGAGTGAAAGCCTGGGGCCCAAGTAGGAGGCCAGGTGAGGAGCCGTGGAGACATGGCCGAGATGAGTGGCGGGGGAAACAAAGCGCGGGGGGACATGATGCGTTTTCCCCCGGAGAAGCCAGAACTGCTGGCGGAGCAACCAGGGGAGGAAGAGGGAAAGGGGAATGACTAAAAAGCCCCAGGTCATCGCCGGCATGAACGACTGGGTAGAAGGACAAGGGCAGCCGCGTGGAAGCCAGTCTGAAACCACAGGCTGATGGCACAGGTAACCTTTCCCGTCCTCCCACAGCTGCAGGCATGGCCGCGCCCAGCTACCTAGGGGCCACGGCGGTGCGGCCACATCAGTAGGCTAGGCCGGGTCTATGCGAGACCCTCGGGGTTAGGAGAGGCTGATTCTTCGTCAACACCCACAGCCAGGGAGGGCCAGCCCACCCTCGCCTCTCCCACCACCAATCCCCATCCCCACCCCCACCCCAGGTCATCCCTAATCTCCCGCCCCGCCACAGCGCTCACCTGGTTGTGCTTGGCAATGGCCTCGTAGGAGCGCCTCACGGCCCAGAAGGCCTTGGCTTTCTCCCGCAGCAGGTGCTCCATGTTCCTGCACTTGGCCTGCCATGAGGAGCGAGAAGGAGGAACATTAGGGCTGGAGGCCGGGCAGGGGAGGACACACTCTGTTTACAACTGGAGTCCCACTTCCGTGTGGGCACAACTCAACCACATTTACTCAACCCGTCTGTCCACACGCCACAGGGCATAGCTCTCAGCTGGACTCCACTTTTTAGCCCAAGGGCTCTCAGAAACCTTCTAACCTGCCCCTTTGTTTTATACCTGGTACGGGTGGGGAGACACGGATGAGGAGGTAAAGGACCTGTTCCCTCTCAAGTTGGCCACAGTACAGTATAGAAGGTCATCCCAGGGGCGCCTGGGTGGCTCAGTTGGTTGAGCGACTGCCTTCGGCTCAGGTCATGATCCTGGAGACCCGGGATCAAGCCCCACATCGGGCTCCCTGCTCGGCGGGAAGCCTGCTTCTCCCTCTCTCACTCCCCCTGCTTGTGTTCCCTCTCTGGCTGTGTTTCTCTCTGTCAAATAAATAAAATCTAAAAAAAAAAAAAAAAAGAAGGTCATCGCACTCAGGCCTACCGCCAGTCTGGCCTGCCCATGAAACCCTTAGCTCTTGCCACAGTATGACAATGTGCTCGAGGGCTCTCTTTAGGACTTTTAAACGGGACTGGCCCGCACTCGGTAATGAACAGGTCTGATTACAGGTCGATCCAGGTTTTCCTGCGGGGCCTCATCTAAACTACAGGTCTCCCCACTTCCCCACCTTATTACAATACTCCAATAGCGCATGGGCCATGAAAAAAACTTTAATCATGGCTTTGATCAAATCCTTTTGGTTAAGTTTTGTTTTTTTAAACTTAATCATTATTGCTCTGATCTCCTTGCACTCCTTGAAGAACCATTACCAGTTTGACATTGGATTCCTACCTTTTGTATTCAAGCTCTATCCATTTCTCTCCATCTTCATCATGTTTCTCTCCTCATTCTGAGAAAGGTAACCAAGTTTTTTTTTTTGTTTTTTTGTTTTTTTTGGAAAAATAGTAACAATTCTAGTGGCATTAATTATAAACGACTAGCATTTACTCCAAGGAATGTGATAATTACTTACAAATTGTGTTACTTAATCATCACATTTTCCCTATTAGGTAAGTAATATGATTAGCCTTGTTTTATAAATTAAAAACAAAACTAAACTAAAAGCACACGAAAGGGAAGTGACTTGACCAAGATCACACAGCTGGAATGTGTCAGGACAAGGATGTGAACCTAGACAGCGGTGGTAGGCGGCCTCCAGGATGGCCCCTGGTGATCCCTTCCTCCTGTGAGATAGGAAAGTCTACTGCTTTATATTTCCAAATTTGGCAGAGATTTGTTATACAGCAATAGAAAATACAGATTTGTCCTCAAAAGCTTCATCCCTCCTGGATGTGATTCAGATGACAAGATTCAGGAGTTGATGCTGTAATGCGGTAAGACGTTTGGGGAACTTCGGAGGGGGTGGGTGTATTTTGCATGCTGGGGGACAGGAACCATTGAGGAACAGAGGGCAGATTGAAGGAGGCAGCCTGTAAAACGGCCCCAGTGGTCCTCACCTCTGGGGATTTATACCCTGGTGGGATCTGCTCCCCATGGGTTAGATCTGATGACTTACTTTTTCTTTTTAAGATTTTATTTATTTATTTGACAGAGAGAGATAACAAATAGGCAGAGAGGCAGGCAGAGAAAGAGGAGGAAGCAGGCTCCCTGCTGAACAGTGAGTCCAATGCTCGATCCCAGGACCCTGGGATCATGACCTTAGCCAAAGGCAGAGGTTCAACCCTCTGAGCCACCTAGGCGCCCTGATGACTTACTTCTAACCAGCAGAATGTGGCAAAAGCAAAAGGAAATTGCCTCTGAGATGAGGCGACTAGAAGCCTGTGCCTGTCCTTTCTCACCCTCCGCTGGATGGAAGCCACTGCCACACTGTGATCCAGCCTACGGAGTGGCCCACGGGCTATGAACTCAGGATGGCCTCCACCCAGCAGCCCATGAAGACCATAATCCCGCCAGCGGCCACTGGAGTGAGCGAGCTGGAATGGTGACCTTGGCCTACCTGAACCTTCAGATAAGACCACAGCACCGGGAGAAATGGGAGCGATTAGGTCCAGCTAAGTCCTGCCCAGATTTCTGACCCACAGAAACCATGAAGGAATAAGCATTGCTCGTTTTGAGCCACTATTTTTGGGGGTAATCTGTTATGCAGCAATACCCAAGCTGTCTGTCCTGCTCCACACCCACTCTTTTAACTGCTGTACTCCAGAAAACGATGATCTCATTTTCTGCAACTTTCTTCTTCTCTACTCATTTGGGCCACTTTTACGATCTTCTTGAAAATACATGACAGATGTTTTTGTTTTCTGTAGTCTAACACCTCTAAGGTGCCTCCTCAAAGCAAAATAAAATCTGTATGGATATCCCACAAGGCCAGTGAAATCTCATCCTTGTGTTTTGTGGGAAAAGATGTTTCGTTACAAAGTCATATAATAAGGTTCGAAACAATTCTGTGATTTGCCAAAAGAGCATGGATGATAGGAGAGAAGCAAGTGCCCACGTACGTTACCCAGGGGGTGTGCTGACCCCAAAATGATGCAGCCCAGCCCTCTGCCTTCAACCTTGACAGCTAGGGAGTTACAGGAGGATGAAGGTGGTGGTGGTGCGGGAAGCTAGGGGTGGGAGGACGGTCCCCGTCCTTTCCCAAACTCTTGAAGCACCTGGGCAGTTCTGGTGTAATTCAGCAAAGACCAAACCCAAAACGACTCTTCTCGAGGTGTGAGTTGATGAGATCCCCCAATGATTCTATTAGTAACAAGCAGTTACCACTACACATGCACTACACATGCATGCCATCGCTTACTAAATTAAGCACTTAACAGAGATCATGCTGCTTCATGCTTACATTTTTGTGAGGCAGGCATTATACTCCTCTTACACAGAGGAGGAAACAGGGCCCAGAGGAGTTGAGTAACTTGCCACAGTTACAGTTAGACTACAGCAGAGACAGGATTTGTATCCAACAATAAAGGCCATGGTCTTGGCCATACTACACACCCTATCTCATGCAGAGAGCTAGTGCTGTATTTGTCTGCCTGCCTTTAGTGTTTCTGAAAGTGTCATCTTATCCCCAAATTTGTTGTCGATTTTCTTAGTTCTAGAGTAAGTTTATATTTGTCAATACTTTGACCAATTCCTTCAATAACCTAGTATGTTAATGAATTTCTTCCCATAAATGTCAAACTAAACAACACACTTTAAAAACTAATGGCTATTCCCAAACTGGAAACCAACAAATTGTCCATTGACAAATGGATAAATTAAAACCTTACACCAGTCAGAATGGCCAAAATTAACAAGTCAGGAAACAAGTGTTGGAGAGGCTGCGGAGAAAGGGGAACCCTCCTACACTGTTGATGGGAATGCAAGTTGGTGCAGCCACTTTGGGAAACAGTGTGGAGATTCCCTAAAAAATTAAAAATAGAACTACCCTATGACCCTGTAATTGCGCTACTGGGCATTTACCCCAAAGATACAGATGTAGTGAAAAGAAGGGCCATATGTACCCCAATGTTCATTGCAGCAATGGCCACAATCGCCGGACTGTGGAAAGAGCCGAAGTGTCCTTCAACAGATGAATGGATAAAGAAGATATGGTCCATATATACAATGGAATATTACGCCTCCATCAGAAAGGATGAATACCTAACTTTTGTAGCAATGTGGACTGGATTGGAAGAGACTATGCTGAGTGAAACAAGCCAAGTAGAGAAAGTCAAGAATCACATGGTTTCACTTATTTGCGGTGCATAAGGGGTAATATAGAGGACAGTAGAAGAAGGAAAGTAAATGGAAAGTAGGGTAATTCAGGGAGAGAAACGAAACACAAGAGACTTTGGACACAGAAACAAACTGAGGGCCTTGGAGGGAGGGGGGGATGGGAGAGCCTAGTGGTGGGGACCTATTGCATGGAGCACTGGGTGTGGGGCATAAACAATGAATCTTGGAACACTGAAAAAATAAAATAAATTTAAAGTCAAAAAATAAGTAAAAGAAAAAAGAAAAAGAGAAAAATGGATAAATTATGGTATATTCACATAATGGAAAACTACTTAGCAATACAAAAGGAGCTATTGACACATGTAACATGGACGAGTTCATATATATATGTGTGTATGTGTGTACATATTTGAATTTATGTGCTTACATATGTAAATATATGCACACATGTACTTGTATATATTAACATATAACTTTAACATGTTTATGTATATGCATTTGCATAAAATTTACATATATAAAACATATAAACAAAAATATATATAAAATTTGCCAGAAAGAAATCAGATACAAAAGAGTATATATGGTATTATTCCGTTTACTTTTAAGTTCAAGAACAGGCAGCACTAATATATGGTGACAGAAATTAGAAGGTAGGTTGCCTCCTGGTAGACTGGCTAGAAAGAAGGGAGCTCTCCAAGGTGACAGAAATGCTCTATATATCCTTTAGGGAAACAAGGATAGGGTGTGTAACACTCAGAACCTTTCAAACACAACAGTTAAGATCCCTGCATTCTATTGTATATAAAGTATACCTCAAAAATTTTAAAGCCCATAAAATGAAAACTTTAGAAGTTTTAGCCTTTAATTCTTACTTACCAAGAGCATTCCTTCCTCAATGAAATTCCTTCAATTTCTTTCAGATTTAATGAGTTGTTTTTTTTAACCTTTCAATCTCTTATTTACGGCAATTGATTTGCTTTGGCATAAAACATAAATGTGCCCTGACTAGTTATAAACAGAACACCTCTTAATCACGCCCAGGAAGTTTCCCTTCTCAATCTTATCCCTTCTTCCTATCAGAGGAAATAAAGGTCCCAATTTGTATAGCATTTAGGGAAATGCTTTTCTTTATAGTTCTATCATCCGTGTATATATCCCTAATCTAAATAATATACTTTAGTTTTGCGTGGTTTTGAACTTGATATTAATGGAGCCATTCTGTCTGCATTGTTTGTGTCTTCTTTCCTTTACCTTGACATTAGGTTTGTAGGATTCAAACAAGTTACTGTAGCTGAGTTTATTACTCATTGTTGCATTGCAAGTCGCTGTATAAACGCCACAATCATTTACCCACACTGGCGTTCACGGACAGCTGGGTCATTTACAATCTTAAGTAACACAAATAGCATGAGCCTTCTTATATACATCTCCTGGTGCACATGTACACTTATCTCTGCAAAACATTCCTGGGGGCAGGAATGGGCCCCAAGAATGTGTATCTTCAACTTTAGTAGATCACTGCCAAACTGTTCTCCGAAGCAGTTGTACCAGTTTATACCGCACAAGTGATATTGATGAAAGATGTTTATTAACCATTGGGTTCTTTATTTTTTAAATACCCGTTCAAACCTTCTGACCATTTTTTCAATGGAGTTGCCTGCCATTTTCCTACTGGTTTTTAGGAATTTATTATGGGTTAGATGTGTAATAAATGCATTGTTTTATCAGTTGTATTTCTTAATTTCAATATGGTCAAATTTATCAGTTTTTTCCTTTAGGATTAAGGCTCTTTGGTTTTGTTTTAAAAATACCTCCCCCTTTCCCAAACTGCTAAAAACAAAAATAAAATCTCTATATCCTGAGTCACAGAGATAACCTCCTCTATTATTTAGGCTTTATGGCTTTCTTTCTCACTTAGGTCCAATGTGGAGAACGTGCAGTTTATCCTGTGAATGGTGTGCCCAGGAAGCTCGCTACCGAAGAACCATTACTTCGAGTACTAAGCCTGCCCTACCGATGTACAGGCCACCTGTACCATACATCAAACATGGATGATTCCAGTTCTCTAGCCTGTTCCCCTGGCCCACCTGTCTTCTACCAACATACACAGCCTTAATTTCGACAGCTGTTAAGATAAACTAAGAGCTAAATGTCTCCTAAGAATGTTTTGGCAATCACTGGCTGAGTTATTTTTTTTTAAGATTTTATTTATTTATTAGAAAGTAAGAGAAAGAGAGTGCACAACAGGGGAGTGGTAGGCAGAGGGAGAAGGAAGACCGATGTGGGACTGAAGGCAGATGCTTAACGAATTGAGCCACCCAGGTGCCCGGCTCTCTGAATTTTCATACAAATATCGGAATCAACCAAATTCCACAAAATATCATGTGATGATTAGCACAGTACTGACTTTATAAATCAGCCTGGAGATAACTGACATCAAATACTGAGTCTCCTAATCTATGAACATGGTATATTTTGCCACTTAGTCTTTGATGTCTCGCAATGAAATTATGTGTTTCCCTGCCAGATATCCGCACATTTATTGTTAGATACGCAATTTTTATATTATTGTAAATGTTTTTTAATGTTTGCTGATACATGGGAATACAATTAATTTTAAAGTTGATTTTGCAACCAGCATTCTTCTAAATTCATTTATATAATTTATATGTAGCACCTTTTTATTTTCTCTGCCACAGAAATTTCTATGCAGATATATGCAATTATATTATCTACACATCGGGCCAGTATAGTTTCCCTCTTTCCTAACCTTATACCTTTTACTTACGATTCCTTACTTTATTAGCTAGGATCTCCTGCACAAAACTGAAGACATTTGCTAATAATGCGCATTCCTTTTTCATGATCCCAGTGAGAAAACTTTCATTATTTCTCCATTAGATACGGTATCTGTTCTGAGTTTTTCAGTAGATATCCTTAATCAGATTAATGGCGTTCATTCCCTTTCTAGTTTGCTAACTTTTTAAATCACCAAAGTATACTGAACTTCAACACATTGATTTTTCTCATTTATTGTCATAATCCTATCCAAGTGGCATAAAGAACTGGGTTGTTTTCTGACCTATCTGACTTTTGCCACTTAACGTAATAACCCAATACATTTGCATTTAAACCTACCACCTTGTTCTGTGCTATTTGTCCCACTTGTTCAGTATTTCCTTCTCTTCCCCTTTTTTGGGATTTAGGATGCATGTTTTATTGCACTCTTTCCCTTTCCGTGCATTTAGTGGTTAATCCAGGCAATACTGCAAATAAAAAGTATGAATTCAAATGAACCTAAACAGTGTACTTTTCATATCTGATTTATTCTGATTTTAACACTAAACATACTTGTATCCAGTCAGATGGACCATTTAGGGACTGCAGGTGGCCCAGAGAGTGAGCTGAATGGGCAAAAGCTTGCAGGCCGACTGGAGGGGGCTCTGCTGTGAAGCCTGGTCAGGACGAATACGGGTCATCACCATCCTGGATGGAGCTAAGTGGCCCATGACAGGTGCAGAGCATTGCCCAGACCCCAAGCCCCAAAAAGCAAATGAGCTGTGATTTTAGTTTCAAATTACGACACTCAGGACTACTAATTTATAAACATGCAAAACAGGAAGTTTTTATTTACAACAAAGGATTCAGAATGTTATTATATAGTCTACACCATTTTAAAAAAAATTACAATCTGCTTAAGCAACAAATTTCAAGGGTATATTTATTACCGTAAGGATTTTACAAAATTGTTTTGTCCCAAATACTCATTAACACAAGTGCTATGTGGTGTAATAGAAAATGGGAAGGGCACAGGTAAGAGAAAAAATAAATACTATTTCCCACAATCGTCACCGCACCCCTCAGGTACCTATCAAAAGCTGGAGTCATGTCTGTAGCCAGGGCTGCCCAGCCCAAGCCAGGTTTTCTGTCTTCCAAGGCCCTGTGTATGCTGCTGCTTCTAATTCCTGTCTACACCACCCGACTATCCCAACAGGGCCTTGCAAATTCAGCTTAGGCACCTTTCACTTCCTCCAGAGAGCCACTGATCTTCCCAGTAGAGTTCAGGTGCATCCTACAGGCCCTCATAGCTCCCAGGTACACCTCTATCTTCCCAATTACTACCCTGGATAATCAATCACCTCACTTTCCTGGAAAGGCTGCAGGCTCCAAGAAAGGGCAGGTCCTCTGGCCTAGCACAACGATGCTCGCTAAACCTTTGCAGAACCAAAGGACGCTTGCCCTGCAAGGGCAGAAACTGTCCCATCCATGCATATCCCCAGAGCTCAGCACAAAGTGGCCACTCAGCTACCGACCTATCCTTCAGACTATGTTCTTTCCACTATGCCACATCGCCTCCTGGACTGAAAGTTAGGAGACCTGATTTATACCTCTCTTTGTCAGTAATCACTGGTCAGGACTTTGGCAAAAGCTTGCTCTCTCACCGGCGGTCAGGCTCCAAACCTTAAAAATGAAGGCATGAAAGTTTCTACAGCCTCTCCAACTTCACTGTAAATATGAAGAATGCAGTTTTCTGTCCGTGCCTACCTGCCCATCACCAGGGTTTCCAGGCCTCTGCTTCTCGTCATTTTCCCTATTTGTTTTCAGGCAGATTGACACAGCAGCGAAGAGCTCTGGCACCTGGCCCTCAAGTTCAAATCCCTACTCCTCTGTTTAGTAGCAGATGATTCTGAAATGATTCCTTCTCTTCTCCGCACCAATTTCCTCCTGCGGGCAAGAGGAATGAGACTACCTAGCTCGCAGGACTGCTGTGAGGCTCCCACTAGTCAATCCAAGCAAAGTGTTTCCAAGAGCGTGCCAGGGATGTGTTGGCTCTCGCCAGTATTAGGGACCACTTGGGTGGGTAATTTAACTCCCCTACTGGCTACTGCCCAGCTTTCTTAAATGGATAGCATAAATGCAGCCAAGACAACTTGGTATCACCCAGATCCCTTTCTTATCCAACACCAACCCACTCTCCTGTCCTTCCTTTCTCCTTGGGTGTTTCAGTCCTCCTCATGAAGCAGGTGTCCACCACAGTGCCCAGTGAGGGGGTCCCACAACTCAGGAGCCTCAGTGAGCAAGGATGTTAGTCCCCCACCCAAGCACGTGCCTTACCAACCAGGGAGTAAATGTCCATGCAACCTGGACCTGGTAGTGCCCGGCCCATAACGGGGGGGATCCAGATGGGGGTGCAGTTAGGAAAAAGGTAGAAAGAACTGTAAGAGGAGGGAGACTTAGGACAACATGGAATACTCCTAGGTAAGATCTGGGCAGACTGATTCTAAGAACCCCAGAAGGGGAATGGATTGGGGCTGGTGGAGGAGGAGGCTGGAGGGCAGAATGGCTCATTTCAGTACCCGGGATGGGTAAGAAAAGGATCCAGACAAAGAGTTCGAGGCCTAGGATCTGGCAGTTCGGGGCAGGCTTGCTTTGATGATGCAAGGCTGAGCAAACACCAGATGAGGAGTTAGGAAATCTGAGCTCTAATCCTAGACCTACCCTCCCCATTCCCTGCCAAGGCCAGGAATTGCTGCATTTCTCCAAATTTCTGTTTTCTCACGAGTATAACAGAATCATCTCCTCACAGTGCCCTGTGGCTCTGGGCCTGTGATGAGGGATCTGCAAGTTTTCCACGACAGTAATTAGTTTTCAATTTCAATTATTTCATTCAATAACCCTCCCCCACCCCCCCAAAAAAGAAAAAACCTAAGGTCAAACCTTTCCCAAGTTGCCTTATAAACAGCACTGACACACGCCTTCAGTTCCTACAACTTTGGTGCCAGCATCTGTATTTGTTAACAACTTTCTTGACACTAAACTATACCACTTTCATTGTAGTGTAGGATAAAACAGACGCACACTCATCGGGTGAAGGATGGGCTAGATGTAAATGAAGGCCGGCCGTATCACAGGGAAAGATTCAGATCTGCAAAGAGGGAAATGTAGACTGGCAAATGAAGCGATCAATTAGAAGAGGGTAAAAAGAAGCGCCCAAAGTATGGTCAGCCAAGCCTCTGGGCCCCCCAAAGCAGGGCTTTTGTTTCAGCCAAATAAGGCCTGGTGATGAATATGTCAATTAGAGTTCTTATCTGTGCCTTATCTGTCAACTGTTGTTACTGCTGTCGGCGTTTTACTGCCTCTAGGTGCAATAAGCAAGAGGAATTTATGCTAGCTTAGAGTTTGTATGTACCGAATATACTGTAAGTCACAGTGCTGAACAGCTTTTCCTTGTTCAGATTTGAGAAACGTGGCCCAGAGGCTGTCCCTTCAAGCTCCAACACGCACCTCAGAGCTCTGGTCTCAACACTTAGGGTTCGTCTGGATAGCTCCATGGTTCTTAGGACAAAATCTCAGCTCTCTAACATGCACTGGGGGCCCCATGGGATCTGTTCTGGATGCCGTCATGACTTGTCCAGATGTTCCAGTTTCTGGGTACCCTGCCCGCTGCCCCACCAGTGCTGCCTGCTTACCCAGCGAACCGCCTCCAAGCCCTCAGGTCTCTGTGAAATCGCTCCCCACTGGACAAGAGCAGGTGCCTTGCTACAGCTGTCTGTCACCTCCTGTATTGTCCCTCCCAGGAATGTCAGTCTGATTATTATTCAGTTGTGCCTATCTGACTCCAAGACGCCAGGGGCTAGGATTCCTCCACTAAATATACTGTGCCTGGCACCGACCAGGCGCCCAACATGGCAGGATAGTGGTCCTCATCCACTCGAGCCTCTTCAATGCCCACACATAACCCACTGTCCTCACAGCTCCCAGGACAGAGAGCCAGCCTGGAAGGTTTGACCTGAGGACCAGAGAAGTTTCTCTCAAGTTCATGTCCAGAGTAGGGGCCAAACAAAGCCCCAGGTGAACTCCCTAGAATAGTGGCTCTGAGGCTTTGGACAAGTTACTTAATCTGAGACTCAGTCGCTGTAAGATGCGGAAAACAGTACCTACCTGTGGCAAGCTGCGTAAAGATGTCCACATCCTACAACTTAGAAGCTGTGACTGTATTATTTATGTGACAGAGGACTTTACATATGTGATTAAATTATGGATTTTAAGATGGATGGTTATCCTGGATTGTCCTGGTGGGCCTCAACGTAATCAAAGCGTCCTTCTAAGAAAGAGAAGTTAGCAGAATCCCTCAGAGAAGGCAGTGAGATAATAGAAGCCAAAGTTGCAATGATGTGCTTTACAAATGGAGGAAGGGGCCTCCCGAACCTGGACAAAGCAAGGAAATCAATTCTCTCCCAGGCTCCAAAAGGCATGCAGCCCTGCCAACATCTCGATTTTAGGACCTCTGACCTCCAAAACGGTGAGAAAACACATTTGTGCTGTGTCACAGTGCCATGTTTGTAGCAATTTAGGACAACAGCCATAGAAACTAACGCTCAACCTCACAGGGGTTTTGTGAGGGTTCCATCTGCTGAAGAAACACTCCAGGGCACCTGGCACAGAGCATGTGCTCCCGAAGTACTGACCGGTACGATTGCTCTTTTTATCAAATTCCTCACGTGGCTGCCGGAGTGATCTTTCTAAGTACACACCTCACTTAAAAGCTTTCAGAGCTCCACACGGCCCACGACAGCAGCCCGTCAGCCTCTTCTTCCCCCTCTGGCCTTCCCCCTGCTCCGTGCCCAGCCAGCCAGCACGGCTTGTCTATTTACTGTCTGACTTGCTCCAATACGCTGTGAGCTCCACAGGGCGAGGGTGCAGTCTTACTTGGCGGCCTTGGCACCCCTCACAGGTCCCACAACACAACACAACACAAGTCCTTGATACGTAGCTGTCTCATGCACTGCCTGACGCTGAGCACACTTCGCTTGCATTCTCCTAGATCTTTCCAGACTAGACTCCCTACCTCAACATACATCGCCCTGGGCGCCCATCAATCTGACTGCATCATCCCTCTGCTTAAAACCCTTCTACTGCTCCCTATAGTCTTTAGGATAGAGGCCAAGCCTCAAGCCTCATGGCTTCTTCTGCATTTCCATCCTTATTTTAACTACTCTGAAATTTTCAGTGCCTAGAAAGCCAGGCCTCCCAGCTTATGGACCCTTACGTATGCTGCTGCCTGTGGCTGAAACACTTTCCCTCTCTCTCTTCACCTGGCTAACACCTCCTCATCCCTCAGGTCTCTGCCTGAAGCTCCCTGAACATATTAATTGTTGTTTATCTCGTGCCTTGCGGCATCCCTGGGATCCAGCCGTACAAGGCATCTGCTGAAGGAACAGGAAGTTGTCATTCGACCCTATGTGTTTCCGGACACCTGACTCACTCATCTTGAATCCTGATTAGCCCAGACCTGGGGGTTCTGCCTTCATGCTCCTGGCCTTGACCCCTGCCCATCTTCCTGGTCTACTTACCCTGGTCTACTGGCCCCATGGTGATTGATCATGACTTGATACCTTGACCCCAACCCCTAGAATGCCCAGCGCTTACCTCCACTGTCCCAAATCAGGACCTGGCACTTCTGCCAGCGGGAATGGGGAAAAGCACTGTTGTGGACCACTGTTAAACAAATAAGGCAACAGTATTTACAGGGTTATCCCCTTGGCAAGCTACTATAATATTCATGTATGTATACTGATGACATTGCCCTTCGACCTGAACTCTGTCTAAATGTGTATGAAATTCTAACCAACTTTTGATATTTCTTAAGAAAGGCCTCAAAACAAAAACAAACAGTATCTGGAGACCAAGCATTAGGGTTCTTACAGTGCCTCCTTTTCAATACACTCAGCTTCCTACCAGCTAACCCGTGGGTCTGACCCATTGTTGGTAGGTGAGGAAATAAACTGGTGTTTCACACCCTCTGCAAACATTTTTTTAAAGATTTTATTTATTTATTTGACAGAGAGAAACACAGCTAGAGAGGGAACACAAGCAGAGGGAGTGAGAGAGGGAGAAGCAGGCTTCCCGAGCAGGGAGGCCGATGAGGGGCTCGATCCGGGGTCTCCAGGATCATGACCTGAGCTGAAGGCAGTTGCTTAACCAACTAAGCCACCCAGGTGCCCCACCCTCTGCAAACTTTTAAATAACAATAAGTAAAAATAAAATAACAGAAAATGCCACAATTCAACAGACATTTCCACAGAACTTGTTGCAAGTGATACATACATAGGGGTGTTCCAGATCACAACGGAAAAAATATGGGCTAAGGTCAAAACATGACTTACTATGGGCTAAGGTCAAAAATTGTGAAAACTCCTAAATTGGCTAATCCTCACTTTCTGATCATTTCTCCTTCTTATACCAAAGTATTCTCCATGTGACTGCTATACCAAAGTATTTCCGATGTCACTTTATAGCCACAGGAACTCTAGGCACTGGCGTCCTGAGAGTGATCCAGAATAAATCGGCCAGCCAACGCCAACAGCCTCTCCACTCCTACACAACACAAAGGGCAGCTCGGGGAAGTAAGTGACCCCTTTCGGGAGACCCTGAGGCTCCACATCCCTGGCCAGGTCTGGGGATCCCACGCCTCCAACTGGAGTGGGCCGTAGGCGAGATCATCCATACCTGTCCTCAACAGGGCCGTGCCACACCCTGCGGGCATAAAGGGCGCAGGGCTTCAGCCCTTCAGAAATGGGTGGGGCCGTCTTGGGAGCACCGTGTAACCCCAGTTCCCACACTTCCTGTTTCCACGGACCCCTCGGCAGGCTGGCGGAGTCGGAGCGCTGGGGGGTCCTGGCCGCAGGCCGGCTCAGAGGTGCTGAGCTGCAGCCAGGACAGGCCGCCACGTGCGTGCTCAGCCACCTCCCAAACACTGCCGCTCTTACCCGAAAGTCGTGGGCAGTGTCTTTCACCGGCTGCACGCGGTGTCCCTGGTGCCGGGGGTCGGCCTGGCACGAGCAGCACAGCAGCTCCTTGTCGTCGAGGCAGAAGAGGCTCAACTGGCCCCGGTGCGGGCGGCAGAGGCGCGGGGAGCGGGGGCCCGCCCAGCGCGCGCCCTCGGCCTCCTCGCGCAGCAGCTTCTCCACCAGGTTGTTGAGGGTGTGGTTGGTGCGCAGGTCGGCGAGGGCCGCGCGGTCCTTGCACACCGGGCACGTTGGCGCCACCTGTACCTCCCAGCAGCGGGTCACGCAGCCGCGGCAGAAGTTGTGGCCGCAGCGCAGAGTCACGGCGTCGCGGAAGGGATCGTAGCAGACGGCACAGAGCAGCTCCTCCTTGAAGGAACGGGAAGGCCCGGGGGATGCGGCGGGACATAGCTCCATTGCCGCGGCCAGAGGACCCAAATCTGCAACTTTCGCTCGTGCCCCTCCCACTCGCCCTGAGGCTCCGGGACCCCGCGGAGAGCGGCGCCCGGCCCCTTCCGTTCGGAGCGCTGAGCGACAGCAGCGTCGTCCAATCGCGAGGGGATCTCTCTGGAGGCTCCGCCCCAGCTCCGATTGACGCAGGAAATCCCGGAAGAGCTGGGCGGACCCTGCGCTCTGCGGTCCCCTGCGCTTTGCGGTCCCCGGCGGTCTCCGCCGGTGCTCACCGGCCCTTGCCGGTCCTCATAGGTCTGGCTCGGTTTAGGGAGAAGGAAATGCCCCACTTGTGATGCGGGGCTGACGTGTCACGGGAAACCTATTTCCGATTTGAAATGCGAAATGATGTTCGGGAGCGTATTCCTCAGCCGCCGCCCGGACACCTCCGGTCCGCGAGGTTGCAGGAGCGTGACCTCCCCACTTCCGGGTTCGGGAGTGGAGGCGGAGTTGTAGGGGTGCGTCTCCGCCCGGGCGTGCGCTGTGCACTTAGTTTCGCCAGTCTTCAGTCTGTCCCTGCGGGGAAGCGGACGCAGGTGAGAGACGGGGGCAGCGGGACACCCCTGAAGAGCCCCTCCTGTCCCGCGGTTGCATAAGTGGGCGGGTCACCGTCTTTCAGAGTGTGTTTCCCAGTGGAGAAAACGGTGATCTACCCGTTGTCCACGTGAGATGTGCGGACGCGGCGGAGATAGAGACGGGAGGTGCTCCTCACGTGGGGCGGGCCCCGCTGGCGCGGTGACGAGTGCTGGGACCGAGCCGGGGGCAGTAGACGCCGAGGCTGGCCGCTGCCCGCGCCAGCAGGCTTGGCGCCCACACTCCCTCCTGCGCGGTGTGGCCGCTGCAGCCTTCCGAGGTGCGAGGCTTGCCCCGGGTTCTGTTGTAAGACACTTCTCCCCTACGTGTCGTTTTTCTGGATTTGAGCAGAGGCACTGCCTGCCTGTTTCGGAATATCTTCTCTAGGATGTTTCCGTGGTGAATAGCCTTCAGAGATCGGGCAGGCGTCATCCCCATGACGACAGATGCCGTTTCCTCAAGGCCGCGTCCCGTGCGCTCATCACAGAGGCTTTGGGAGTCGGGGCTCAGAAGAGGGGCCCGCATGACCATGCCCCGACAGCTGTATTGGGAGTTACCAGCGTTAAGAATGAGATGCTCCACGTCTCTGCTCCGGGATCGTGAACCTGTTGCAGGCTACCTTGTTCGTTTGCAAAAAAGGCCCCAGTCTCCTTGCTTTCATAGTTCTTGACCTTTTCCGCAGAGTAGCTTGCTTCCCATGGCCAAGGGGAGGAATACCACCAATTACCGTGTTTCAGATGTGCGGTTCCGTGGTCCTCCTGCATTATCTGGGGAGCTTTCTAAAGCAGACTCTTGGCCCGACTGACCTATTTGCGTCTCTGAGATAAAGGCCCAGGCATCTACATCTCACATGCTCTCCAGGTGATTCCCAGGCACACTAAAGCTTGAGGCCTACTGTTCTAGATCAGATCTGGAGTTCAGTTACTGATCCAAAAGTCACCTTAGAGGCAGTCTCTGAAAAGGCCGTAAGATGGAGCTAATAAGCCAGCCCTCCAGGCACCTTCCTAAAAATCCTGTTTTCTAGTTTCCTTTTCTTTTCACTGAGTTTTCTGTGTCCCAGTGCTCTGTCAGTCTGTCTGTTTTGCTCTCTGTGTTACTTCATTCTGTTCTTACAGGCTTTCCTGTCAGGGACGGTACGTGATCCGCCCCTCCTGCCATGCCCAAGCCACCGGAAAACTTTGGTGGAGGTACCTGTGAACGTGAATGAAAGCCCCTCTGGGCTCCCGCCTAGAATCCAAAAAGCCACATACCCTGTGGGTCAGGGCAATATGTCCTTTGTGTGCTTATTTAAGACATGTAGTTCCATTTAATCCTCCTCCTGGTAATCCTATCTCTGTATCTCTTGTCTGTATTTCTTGATCCCTATGCCTCAATGGTCTCAACTTCTGTGAGTTTAAGCAATCACCCTGTACCCTGCAGTAACAATACTAATCCTGTCTCTAAGGTGGTGCAAAAGCAGTTAAAGATTTAACTGCACCACCCAACTGCCTCACTTTTGAATAATAAAAGACTGGGGCCCCTGTCAATCAAGAGAGACAAAGGCAAAGGCAGCAAGAGAACCTTTAAGGAGAGCAGCAAGAAAAAGAGGGCCTGCAAAGAGAGACAGAAGCAAAGAAAGCAGCAAAAAGAGAAGCAGACAGTAAGAGAGACAAAAGAAAAGAAGTAGAGCAAGAAGGCCAAAGCCAAAGCTAGAGAGCTAGAGCTAAAAAACCAATGCTAAAAAGCCAGAGCGTGAGGCTGAGCCTACTTCATAGGTCTCTCCTGACTGACCTCGGGTCTGTCAGCTTGCATTAGATTTCCGTGTCCGAGTCATTATTTCGCCCGCCAGACCTCCCGGGTTTGGGACCCACATCCCTGCTGAGGCTGGCCCCCTGGCGGCAACAGTTTCCCCTGTTTGTTTTGCCATTGTTTTTCTCAGACTCGGGCCACAAATCAAAACACGGGTGGAGAATAGAAATCAAATAGATCTTAGTTTCTTTAAGCAGAATACAAAAGTTAGCATTCAACCAATAAGGTTCACCAGGCCTTCTGGAAATCCGGAAAGGACTTGGTTCTAGGCTAAGCCCCACTACTAGCTGGAGGCATGACCCAGAGCACTTCCTGACTTCCTTTTCCTCAACCATAAAAGGAAAGAGCCAACTAAATGCTCCAGGATCTCAGCAGCCCAGACACTGAACTTTTTTATGCTTTGCATAATTTCAGTAAAAAGAGTGACTAATACTTACCCAAAGACCAGAAAAGAGAAATTTTGGTGACTATAAGTAATAGGTCACAAACTTCTGTATCTTCTTTCAATGGAAAGACTTTCCCAGAGGACCTTGAAGGTCAGGCCCTCTGTTATACCTAGTAACCTAATGTAAAAGTCCCCTGACAGTTCTTGCTGTCCCTGAGTTGCCCCATCCCAGACCTCGGGGCACTGCCACTTTCCAAACCCCTGATATACCCAATGAAGATGTTTGTAAGGAATGACAACTATTTTTCAAATGTTGTGTTAGAGAAAAAAATTCTGAGGTTCAAAAAGATGGGTGAATTCTTTTTTTTTCCTTTTCTTTTTAGAACAGTATCCCAGAAAATGACTTGTGTAAATAAAAGGCAGAGATTAGATTAACTATATTAGATTTGAAAAGAAAAACAAGGCCCAACTGTATGCTGCCTCAAAGGAGCCCATTGTAAATAGAAGCCTACAAATAAGTGAAAGGATAGAAAAAGAAATACTGTGCTAACGGGTCAAAGCTGGGGTCATTCTGTTAATATCTGAAAAGCAGATTTCATATCAAAGACTACTATAGGGATAATATTCTACAGGATGGCCGCTGAATGGAGCCGTTGCAGAGCTGGCAATTCCAAGAGCAATTTCCAGAAATAGGCAGCCAGAGATCTAGACATGATTGAGCTTATTCAATAGAAACCAGGGAAGTTTGAGGAAATCACTATAGTCTGATACTTGATGTGGAAAATAGAGATGGCTGGGGCCTTCTGTGAAGCCTGAAGCATGGGGGAAAAAGGAGGGTAGGGGCTCTGATTCAGTTTGAATAATGCAGGGAGAACTTCCTTAAGAAGTAGTATTAATGTAAGGTCTGCCTACGTGGTTAGGGGTGCACCTAGTAAATTGCCTGTCTCTGGGTCAGATTTGGTTGAAGACTTTTATTTGAGCCACATGCCCCCCCCCAGTATCATTTATGATCTTCTAACTTCAACTTTAATTTTTAATTTTTTTGGTTTTGTTTCAAGTTTTCATTTAAATTTCAGTTAAAGTGTAGCATTATATTAGCTTCATGGGTAGAATTTAGTGATTCATCACTTAGATTTAATACGCAGTGCTTCTCATAAGTGCCCTCCTTATAATGCGTATTGCTTATTTAGCCCACCCCCCCAACTCTCCTCCAGCAGCCTTCAGTTTGTTCTCTATAGTTAAGAGCCTCTTCTGTGGTTTGCCTGCCTCTTTTTTGCCCCGCTTACGTGTTCACCTGTTTCGTTTCTGAAATTCCACATATGAGTGAAATCATATGGTATTTGTCTTTTTCTGATTGACTTATTTAGCTCAGCATGATGCATGTCATTGCAAATGGCAAGCTTTCATTCCTTTTATGGCTGAGTAATATTCCTTTATATATATTCTCTCTATATATATATCCCACGGCTTCTCTATCCATTCATCAGTCAACGGACATTTCATAAGCCTCAACTTTTAAAATGCAACTCAAAGTGATTAAACAGTAAGAGGGTAGATTGTTTCATATCACCGTAAGTAGAGGCAAGAAGGCTATATCCAACCCAAAGACACTAACCCCTAGGTTCTTTCCATCTTGCAGGTCTGCCTATGGCTTCCTTTTGGTTGGAAAATTGCAACAGCTGCAGGCATGTTACCCTGATATCAGCCAACGTCCATAATTGGAATAGGGCCATTTCCCTCTACTGTGTCTAACTTTCAGAGCCAAGAAACCTTTTCTAAAACCCTCCAGAAGACTTCTGCTCACACCTTATTGGTCAGAACTGGGCCACACCCCCACCTCTAAATGCATCACTAGCAAGAGTAGTAAGACCTCTACGATTGACTTGAGCCAGTCGGAATTCACCTGACTCAGGAACGTACAGCGATGGCCACTGAGACACATTTGGGACTTGGCTATTTATTATGAAAGAGAGGGAAATTGCCATTAGGTAGGCAACTATAGTTTTAGGACAGTTGCCAACATTTGCACATCAGGATATTTTACATAAAGAGTCAAGATTTCTACCTTTGCTTTTTTTTACTTAAAAAATGTAATTGTGCTAAAATAAATGTAAAATTTACCATCCTAAGCATTTCTAAGTGTACAGTTAAGCAATGTTAAGTATATTCCCATTGTTGTGTAACCAATACCCAGAACTATCCATCTTAGAAAAATGAAACTCTATTAAACAAATCTTTTCCCCTCCTTCCCCCCAGCTCCTGGCAAGCACCAGCCTACTTTTGTCTCTGTGAATTTGATTATTCTAGGTACCTCATGTAAGTAGAATCATACAATATTTGTCTTTTTGTGCTGGATTATTTCACTTAGTATAATGTCCTCAAGGTTCATCCATGCTGTAGCCTGTATTAGAGTTTCCTTCTTCTTCTATTGTTTTAAAAGATTTCATTTATTTTTGAGAGAGAGAGTGAGCATGGGTGGGGGAGGGGCAGAGCGAGAGGCAGACTCCCCACCGTGGGGGAAGCCACATGCAGGACCCAATCCCAGGGCCCCGGGACCCCGACCCGACCTGAAGGCAGACGCCCAACTGACTGAGCCACCCAGGTGCTCTCCTTCCTTCTTTAAAGCTGAATAATATTCCATTGTGTGGGCAGAACACATTTTGGCTTATCCACTTATCCATCGATGGACACTTGGGTTTCTCCCACCTTTGGCTCTTGTGAATAATATGGCTACGAACACAGGTGAGTAAACATCTCTTCGAGGCTCTGCTTTCAGTTCATTTGGATATATGGCCAAAAGTGGAATCTGTGGATCATAATGGTAATTCTACTTTTACTTTTTTTGAAGAACTGTTTGAAGAATGTTTTTTTTTTTAAGATTTTATTTATTTGACAGAGAGATCACAAGTAGGCAGAGAGGCAGGCAGAGAGAGAGGAGGAAGCAGGCTCCCTGCTGAGCAGAGAGCCCGATGTGGGCCTTGATCCCAAGACCCTGAGATCATGACCTGAGCCGAAGGCAGAGGCTTAACCCATTGAGCCACCCAGGCGCCGTAAATTAAATGTTTTAAAAATATTTATTTGGGAGAGAGAGAGTGCGAGGGGAGGGCCAGAAGGAGAGAGAGAGAGAGAGAGAGGGGGGAAGCACCCTCTGAGCAGGGAGCCTGATGCTCCCAGGACCTGGGATCATAACCTGAGGTGAAACCAAAAGTTGGGACACTTAACCAACTGAGTCACCAAGGAGGGCCTCCATTTTGAATGTTTTTATATATGGTGTAAGGGAGGGGTCCAATTTCACTCTTTTGCATATAGATACCCAGTTTTCCTGGCACCATTCGTTGAAGAGACTAACCTTTCTTGCATCCAATAGCCTTGGCACCCTTGTTGAAGACCATTCGACAAATACACAGGTTTATTTGGGAGGGGTCTATTCTATTCCATTGGTCTATATGTCTGTCTTTCTGTCAGTACCACATTTTTTCATTACTGTAGTTTTGTCAGAAGTTTTGAAATCTAAAAGTGTGAGACCTTCAACTCTGTTCTTTGTAAAGATTATTTGACCATCAGGGTCCCTTAAGATTCCATATGAATTTTAGGATGGATTTTTTTATTGCATTAAATATTGTTGGGATATTTACAGAGATTGCACTAAACCTGTAGACCACTCTGGGTAGTATTGACCTCTTAACAACAATACTGAGTATTGCAGCCCATGAACACGGCTATCTTCCCATTTATTTATGTCCTGTGATTCCCTTCAGCCACGTTTTACAGTTTTCAGTATCCAGGTCTTTTTGCCTCATGAAGTTCATTCCCAAGTATTTTATTCTTTTGGATACTATTGCAAATGCAGTTATTGTCTTAATTTCCTTTTTGGATAGTGCAGTGTCTGTCTGCTTTTAGAAAAAGAAAGCTCCTGCTGCATTGCTACATTAAGCTTCCTCTTCTGCACAGAGTAGACTTTTGAGTTGAATAGCAGGTGCTCCCTGTAGGACGGAGGTTTGTTCTCCAGTTTGCCACAGACCGTGTCCAGCTAGCTTCCCTCCTGTCCCTCCCTGCGTTGCATCTGTGGACATTCAGGCTTTCAGCCCCTCACTCGGATGTCGCCAGTAAGGGTTACACACTGCTCTTGTTTCCGCTAGGAGGCAGGGTGGTAAGATACTCCAGTACAGACAAGCAACTTGGTACTTGACAAAATGAAATCTAAATGGGCTTTCCACGTTCCTGAAATTTCTCTCTAAGCACCCGATTACTTTATGGCAAATATTCTGAATAGAATTTTTAAAATATATATATATTGTGTGATCCCCTCCGTCTTAAAATATAGGATGCAGAACATAATGTAGACTTTCCTTCCTGACTTAGACAATAATTACTGTGCTCCGCTGGGTAATAAAGGGGTGCCCTCAGGAGTTAGCAGACTAGGTAGGGGTGTGTATCTCTGCCCTGTAAATGGCCACAGATGCCGACGTTTGCAGGGTTCTTGCGTTTGCTAGGCACTTTGTTTTTCTTTCCTGTTTAGAGGCACTTCTTGCTGCTAACAACCCTTCTGCCCGCAGCAGCCTGCTCTCAGTGCCACCCGATGCCTCCTAGTGTGGGCTAGGCACAGAGAGCCAGCTGTGCTTGTCAGAATGTCAGTAATGGCAAGACAAGGTTCGTAGGGCCCTGCCGCTGCTTCAGAGCTTATCCGTAGGCAGTGGGGACCGGGCGAGCTCACTCACAGGTGGCTGTGAGGGATTGAGAGCCAAGGAGGCCAAAGTCACAGGAGTCATGGAGCTGACTCGAAGTGGGCAGGGCAGCAGGCAGGCTCCGTGCCCACGCAGGCCCTCCGCATGAGCATCCTGCCGCCCACCGCCCCGCAGCCGTCTTGGGGGGCTACGCAAGGCCAGCAGCGGTGCCCAGAGCTGGGGAAACTGCCCAGCCTCTGTGGCACTCACGCTCTGCCTGTTGTCTTTAAAAAGAAAATAAAAACATTCTTCTGATCTCTCCATCTGCCTTCCCTCTTGGGTCCCCAAATTAATTTCTCAATGGATTTAATATGGTTTGATTTTTCCCAAAGAGATTCACTTTGGATTACGTCCAGGAATCCATTTTTTCCCCCTCCATGGAAAGATTTTATTTATTTTAACTTTTTTACTGTGAACATTTTCAAATACAATGTGAGAGAGAACAGTATGTATAATCAGCCCCCACCAATCATCATCATTCAGCTTACATCAGTAATCAAATTTGCTATTATTATCTCACTTTTCCCCTCTACATTTGGGGAGAGGGGTATGGTGGAGTATTTTAGGTAAATAATATAAAATAAATAAATTAGGTAAATCTCCCCCCACCTTTTTTGAAGTGGGTTCCATACCCAGGGTGGAGCCCAACACATGGCTTGATTTCACCCTGAGTTCATGACCTGAACTGAAATCGCCAGTCGTACACTCAACCAACTGAGCCACCCAGGTGCCCCAGTGTTGCAGTATTTTAAAGTAACAATTATTTTTATCTCAGGATAAAAAAAATACATTTTTAAAAGTTGAGACAGTGTATTTATTACCAGCTATGAGCCATGGCCCCGGCAGAGAAATTTACATGTATTATTTCTAGTCTCTCCACAACCCTATGGTAAATTATTCCCATTTTACAGATGAAGAAATTGATGTTCTGCTCTAATTTATAGACAAAAGAAAAGAGGCTGAATGATATTATATTAGTTAGGATACACTTGAAGCTATGGTGACAGAAAAACCCCAAATGCAGCAACCTGAAAAATTTAAGTAAATTTCTCATGTAAATGTTCAAGTTGGCCCAGGTCATGTCTAGGGCTAGCATTGTGGCTTCATGGCACTAGGGACCCAGACTTCATTTCTCAACACCACAGACCAGGATGGTGGCTCCAGGTTCCAACATTTGGTGCAGGTGGAAAAGGAAATGGTGGAGGCTTGCCCATTGCCTTGACGGGCATGCTCCTGAAGCTCACTCACGAACCATTGCCCAGAACTTAATCACCAACCATCCCTGCAAAGGAGACTGGGATATGCGATCTTTATTTGGGGCAGCTTAGGACCAACTAAAAATCAAGGATTCTATTATAAGGAAAGAAAGGAAGACAACCAGCTGTGCCTTCATGGATGGAGTAGAGTCCTTTTGAAGTCAAGGGCATGGATTTGAAGTTTGGGGGTTCTTTTGGTTTTTAGGGGGTTGGCTTCAACTTTGGTCCATTTAGCAAACCCAGTGGTACCTGGGCTATTTAGAGGGAGATGTCCTTTGGTGCTGAAGGATTTCAGTTGTTTAATCCTTGTGCCTGTGACTTTTCTTTGTTCATTTTTTTTGCTCAGAACACTTATAACCATATTATTCTTTTAAAGTGAAATATATTCTGATTTTTTTTTAAGTAGGCTCCATGCCCAGTGTGGAGCCCAATGTGGGGCTTGAACTCACGACCCTGAGATCATGACCTGAGCTGAGATAAAGAGTCAGATGCTTAATGGACTGAGCCACGCAGGCACCCCAAAAATGAAATCTATTCTAATAACAAACTTAACGTTATGTGATTTCATCCCATTATCTGTAATAGACTCTGATGACCTACCATTGCATGCCAATAATGGGTTTATATTCAGCCCTGCTCTTTCCTACCTGGGTGGCTGTGAACAAATTATTTACCTTTTCCAAGCCTCCTTTCCCTTTCTGCAGAATAGGAATACTGTTATTTACCTCAGTGAATTGTTGTGAAGGCCCATTAGGTGCTGGATGAAAGTTCCAGTCACACAGTGAACACTTGACAGATTGTGTAACAGATAACCTATGTAATCTCTCCCCACTAAACCTACCCTATTTAATTCCCATTCTTTCCTTTTTTTAAGTAGGCTCCACAATCAGTGTGGGGCTTGAACTCACGATTCTGAGATCAAGGTTGTATGTTCTACCAACTGAGCCAGCCAGGTGCCCCTAATTCCTATTATTTCTAAAAATAAAATCACAGCATGCTATAGCATAATAATAGCTAATATAGCACAACAGCATAATAATCACCATAATGTGAATATTTTCATACTTATCAATTAATTGTGGGCATCCCAATACCCTGTGAAATAGGTAGGGAAGGTAGTACTTATTCCTCTACTCTCCTAGATTAGGAAATGCAAACTCAGAGAGATGGATGCGCTTGCTCAAGGTCAGTCTTCCCTCTTGACTGGCTGCGTCCCGTGTGCATCTAAACCCTCACCAGTGGCTACCACCTTAAAGTTTAGAACACGTGATGAGCCATCAGTAGAATTTTTTAAAACTTTTTAAAATATTTTTTTATTTATTTGACAGAGAGAGACAGTGAGAGCAGGAACACAAGCAGTGGGAGTAGAAGAGGGAGAATCAGGCTCCCCACTGAGCAGGGAGCCCGATATGGGGCTTGGTCCCAGGACCCTGGGATCATGACCTGAGTCAAAGGCAGATGCTTAACGACTGAGCCACCCAGGCACCCCCATCGGTAGAATTTTTAAAAAGCATTGACATAGAATTCTAGGCTTCCAGAAACATATCTGATAGGTTTTTTAAAAGGCAGGTAACAGGCTGACATGTGACCTTAATTTTTCATGACCGATACTGGACAGGACATAGGGAGACCTACAGACAGAGTATCCATTCCGGGGAATTTCCCAGGGTCTCTTTCATAAATAAAATATATTATCCTATGATGCTAGGAGCTAAGTTTCAGAGCTTTAAAGAAACACCTCTGAAGAATTCAACATCCTCTAAAAATGTTGGAAATTGCAAACTTTTCTCAAATTAGGGCCCGCTGAGATTGTAGTTTGTGGATTTGGCCACAGGGAGGCAGCATACACAAACTCACCTTTCCTTAAACCTGTTTGGATTTGTTTTGCTCCTTAGTTCCCCACCACCCCAGCCCAACACAGACCCCCTCTACAGGTAATGCAAGTGTCTAACCTTCAGCTGCTTAATAGTCATCTCTTCATCCCCATACACGGAAGGGGCCCCCACTTTCTGAAGCTCTCTGACAATCTGCCTGTGAGACCCTCAATTGGTCGGTCAGTCTTCCCCCACACTTGGACTGCTAACTCCAGTTTACCTGCCGCACTCGCCTGATCACCCCGAGCCCTAGCCAAGGTCTCCCCAGACATCCGACTGCTGGGCAGGTTGTCAGCATTACCTGGTGCTGGGGAAAGCGTGAACGGGCGAATGGGATGAAGCAGAGGGAATTCCTGCAGGTGTGGCTGTGAGCGCCCAGCGCCCACCTGATGGGTTGTCAGCTGCCTCGGTGGGGCAGGTGGGCCTCAGGCTCGGAGATTCTGACTGTTAGTAGACCCTCGGTGCCATCCAGGTATCAGCATTTTAAAAGCTACAAGTCCTCCGTCCTCTGGCCACACTTTGAGAAACATAGACTTTCTGGCTTTGTGGCCTTCGGCAAGTTAAGGAATCTTAAGTCTTGGTTTTCTTTTCGGAAAATGGGGGAAGTTTAATGAAATGGTGTCAACTGAATGCTTTCTTAACAGTAGTGGTTGGCATTTAGACATGTTCACCAAATGCTGTATTTTCCTATTGTTCTCGGGGTTAGTGGGTGCAGTAGTATGGGGGGAGCGTCATGTGTGCTGGGCTGTCCCATGTGGCAGCACAACTCCAGGGGGTGCCATCCTCAGAGAAGACCCTGTGAATAGCATGTTCTAGAACTGCAGGAGAGCCCAACCCTTCACAGGAGCCAGACTAAAGAAATGTGGGGCAGGGGCTCTGGAGAGGAACTTTGAGGCTGTGCGGGGCATTGAGGACACCCCAGCTTTCTGACCTTATGCTCAGTCTGGTCCACCTCCTTCTACTCAAAGGGGAAGTCTGGACTCTTTCTAGCAACAGGGGGAAAAGGGTTTCAAAGTGCCCTTGGGTCACTGCCTTGGATTTCACTGCCCGACTCACCTGACTAAGGAGGTGAACCCAGCCTCTTTGTTTGGGCAGCAAAGTGAGCTGATCCGGAGATGGGGCTGGGTAAAGGTTGCCTGGCTTCCGTGGCAATTCCTGCCTTGCCCTCTGGTCCTGCTCTGTCACAGCACAAGCTCCTCGATCGGTTCTGCTAAAGCCCCTGGTGATATTCACCTGATCCCCAGTGTCCCATCAAGGGCTTGGGGGCCACTTTAGGACAGGGAGAGACCTGGAGGGGCCCAGATGCTGAGATTCTGGGAGCCAGATAACTGTCTCCCACTCTGAACGCTACCTGGAGGCTAGAGAGGAAACACCAACCTCTAAGCGTGGCCTCCAGAAGTCTGCCAGCGGTAGTGCAAGGAGGAGGGAAGGGGTGGGAGGAATTGGGCGGGGTCCGCCACTCACAGGGCCCGCCAGGGCAGGAGACCCCTTTGGGGCTCCGGAGATGGGTCCCCAGGTGGGCACGTGCAGCTCAGGGAATTGGTGGTGGCGTCTATTTCAGGGTTTATGGTAAGAGGCTGGAGCGGGCACCCACTCAGCACCGCAGACAACACACCCCACCCTTTAAGGAAGTGAGGAGGAGAGCAGCAGGGGTGTGGTTAACTAGGAGGAGGAGAGGGGAAAACACAAACCTGTCAGCCCTGTTACTCAGCAGAGGCCTGGGGAGCCGCCGCGAACCCCTTACCTGCCGCAGCCCCGACCCACCTGTACCTGCCGGCTGCGCAGCCCGCGCCTCACCTGGCGGAGCCGAGGAGCCGTCGGAGTCGGCGCTTCTCTCCGTGTGAGTGCCCTCCCGCCATCCGGGCTGAGCGCCCCGCCACAAGTTGGAGGCTGGCCGGGGTGCTGGGGGGGGAACGGGGTGAGCCGGAGACTGCCGGTGCCTGGATGGGGAGCGGGAGTTCCTGGGGAGGGGACTCCGTGGTCGGTGCCGCTGCTGCGCGTACCCCTGCTGGCTCGCCCCAGAGCAGAGTCTATTTTTGGAGTTAACTTGAGACTGAAGGGTGTTTCTCCCTCTTTGTCCTCTTAACGTATTCTGGGAGGGGAGGTTGGGGGATGGTGAGAATGCAGAAAACCGCCACCTGCCTCTAAAGGTCGGATAGGACAGCAAGAGACCAGGGCTTTGGGAACCCAACTTCAGGCGCTGCCTCGGAGCCGCTCCCTGCCCTCCTCCCCCCTCCGCCCTCCCCTTGCCCTTCAGCACCCCCACCCTGGTCGTATTACCAGCACACCCCACTGCTCTGGCATGGACTTCCTGCCCCCCAGAGGGCATCTTCAAAATCAAGCCCTAACTGGAAGCCAGCGCAAGCGATGCGAGGGGCATAGAGGCAGAATGCTAGGGTGTGTGTGTGTGTGTGTGTGTGTGTGTGTGTGTGTGTGTGTGTCTGAGTATGTGTGTCTGTGTGTTTGGGGGTTAAAGTTAACAGTGCTCACTGGTTCTTTGTGAAACTACCTTCTAAATTCCATGAAAGGGTTAAGTTCTGTGCTGCCTTCTCTTGCTGTCAGGCTGTGCGTGGGCAAAGCCTTGGGTGGGTGAACAGGGAACATATGGGTGATGTTCTGAGCCCACCGAGCCCCACCACCTGCCCTAACCCTCAGCCATCTGATACTGGCATCGCCCCACACCCCAAACTTGGGGCTCAGTCCAATTAGGTTCCCTTTAAAGGGGCCAGGGGAGGAGGGGAGCAGAGTTTGCCCCCAGAGGGGACACATGCCAGGAGGATTTGGAAGCCCAGGAGAAGTTTCCGCTGACCTGTAGCTAGACTTGAGTCCCCAGGGACAGTTGGTATGGCCTGACCAGGTAAGGGGCACGAGGAGACCTCTCTGTGCCTTGACTGCTCTCTCCTCATCCGAGTCCTGGCCAGGAGATGCCTTTGATGCCTTTGTAAACTGGAGCCCGGCCTGTCACAACTCTGGGAGAGGGAGAGGAGGTAGAGATGAAAAAGTGAGTAAGGATGGAAGGGAGGAAGGAGGTACTCATATTCAAGAGATGCCGCTCCGCCCGGACAGTCTCCATCCCTCCATTCATTCATTCAATGAGCATCTGCTGACTTAGCACCTGAGCCGACAGGGTGCCCATGCAGGGTGTGGGGACACAAGGATGCCTCTGCCCTTCCCCTGCTCCCTGGAGCAACATAGTGGACCGCAGATGCTGCAGGCTGCAGTGAGAAGGGGCAGGGATCAGGGTGTTCCGGGAAAACTTCCAGGCAGAAGTGACTCCAACAGGAGACCCTAAGGGTCAATAGGAAGCAGCCAGAGAGTGGGAGAGAGGAACGGAGGCAGGCACAGAAGACAGCAAGTGCTAAGACCTGAGGCCGGAAGCAGCAGGACACATTCAGGAAACTGAAAGTAGCTCAGCATGGTTGGAGCATGGGGAGTGCAGGGGCGAGGGGAAGCTGGGGAGGTAAGTAGAAAAGGCTCCAGAAAGGCCTGCTCAGGCTGCCATGGCAACTCGGGGTTGGAGCAACACTTGGGACCTCCAGCCAGGCAGGAGACTTCCCAGCATACCTCTGACTCTGGTGTGGGGTTGCCAGATTTAGCGAATAAAAGCACAGGACACTCAGATTTGAATTCCAGATAAGCCATGACTATTTTTCAAGTATAAGCATAGCCCTGCAGTATTCGGGACATACATATACTAAGAC
Source organism: Spilogale gracilis (assembly GCA_004023965.1). Lineage (NCBI taxonomy): Eukaryota > Metazoa > Chordata > Mammalia > Carnivora > Mephitidae > Spilogale > Spilogale gracilis. Next base: position 58,551 of record PITA01006723.1, read on the forward strand.
ATTATGTATTGTTTATGTGAAATTAGGATTTAACTGCATATCCGGTATTTTACCTGGTGACACTTTTCTAGAAGGAAGGCGAAGATATTCCCAGGCTGGGACGTGAAGGATGGGCAGTGGCCATGTGCCAGGAGAACAGTCTTCAGGGCATATTTATCTTGTAACCAATCCTCCTGGATTCCAGTTTGGGACTCCTTCACTGACTGACCATTTATTACTTTGAAAAAAAAAATTTCCTGTTTTGTGTGTTTATCTACACAGCTGAGGATTGTGATGCCTCGCAAAGAGATTGGGTTTATAAGCCTGGTCGACCTGGATCCAAATTCCCGCTTGGCCCCTTGCCCACCATGAGGCTCCCGGGAGCCCCGGAATCTCTTTTCTGAAGGAGTACAGGCATAACAGGTTGTCGGGAGAAACTGTGATGAGCCATGTAGGCTGCCTAGTGAGTGCTCAGGAAAAAGTGTCAGATAGTAATTTTTGTGACCTCTTCACCTGGGGTGACCAAAGTAGCGTGGGGCTCTTTGATTTCTGTTTTTCTTTATCGAGCACTCAGAGGCCCCCGGGGAAATAACGTGGTAGGGGTCTAGCTTCTAGTGAGAAAGTGGGCGAGCTCCTGAGCAAAGAGGGAGAGCGTGAGCTTTTTTTTTTTTTTTTTCAGCCCTACCCTTCCCTTTGCTTATGATCTGCCTCCAGGGGAGGAGATCCCCAGCTCTCCTGTCAGAGGAGGGTGGGTGGGAGAGAGGTGGTGGCTCGGGGCAGAATTAACGGAAGGAAAATTTAATGAATTACAAGAGAGAACCCACATAAAACAGCTAGCACAGTTTCTTGCATAAACACACGCAATATAAAATTTGACTGCCGTCATTCCCATTTTTAGGAATACCTTATTGGACAAATAGACTCATCGCAGGGGTAGCTGAAGTAGGGATGCCGTGGGGACCATGTTTTGACTTTAATGGGAGCATTTGTGAGAGCAGTTTAGGGGCCTCCTAAAAGGGAACTGGAGGGAGTTAAGAGGGAGTTAAGACTTTGTGCAGAGAAAGAGGAAATGGAAATTGTGTTCCCCTTGTGGGGACCATGGAGTTAAAAATGGTGCCTTTCCAATGGCTGAATCTCCCCCCTCCCCCTGCCCAGTGGTGAGTGTTTTGTCCCTAGCTCTTTAGATCAGCATCTGCCAAACTGCGTTCAGAGAAACTCTATGCCATGAGGTAGCTATGGGTGTTCCGCTGGTGAAATGTTCAGATGAGCTGGCTCTCAGAGATTTGTCACATGCCTTTGCATAGTCAGGGTCCCGCAGAGAAAGACAACTATATCCCTGGGTCTTCTAGCATTCTGTGAATTTGACTCTAGAACCCTGACAGGGGTGGGGCAAAACGTGTTACTGTCTCAAAGGAAATAGCATTTCCTATCTAGTGACCGTTGATGTGTGCACCATTCTGGGACCAAGCAGGTCTTTCAGAGGACATTATTCATCCCCTAACTCTAAGCAGGAGAGCTCTGATTGATCCTAGACTCAGCAGTGTCCAACTTACAGAGGATCTTCGGGGACTGAGTATTGGTGCATAGCTGTCCCTGCATCACATATCCCCCGTGGACACAAACCCCTACCCGTGTCAGCCAAAACCTTCATACAGCAGCTTACTCCCATTTCTCATGGGTTAGCAAAGCCTGGGAAGAGTATGTGTCTTAGCAGGTGGCCCTCCATGGTGATGGCAGTCGCTCTATGTGTCCTCAATACTGCTAAGGCAAGCACACTGATGGTGAAGGAAAGGAAGGGAGGGAGCTTAGCCTAGGGTAGACCTTGAGTGGTTGGTCTCTACCAGCCCCTAGCTTTCCCCCTGCTCAGGGGTCATGGGCTCTAGACCACGTGGCCCTGATCTCCTGGATGAATAGGGCTCTAAGGTGGTCACACACGGGTGGCTGGAAATACCCATTGACTTGGCATGCTTGGGGCTGCAAATATGGTAATTAAGTAAAGTTCTTGCTGGCTCAGTGATTGAGGGTTTCTCTTAGACTCTTCATGCATTCTAGGGTAAAGGGGGAGGAGCAGGGATGGGGACAGTGGTCTGTAATATGAGCAGGGCTGCTAGTCTGGTGGTCCGAGTCAGTGGGCCAGGGTTCCAGCTCTGGCTCCCAGACGTACTACTTGACATCAGGCAAGTCCCTTGGCCTGGTCATCCTCATCTGGAAGACAGAGGTGGTAGAGGAGGCAGGCAGACAGGGATCCAGGGTAGCTGGCCTGTACCCGAGCCACATGGCCTGTTTCAATATTTTAACATCCCAGATGGCCTGATGCACCAGCTTCCTAACAGCCTTGACTGTATGCAAAAATTCGGTCCTTTGACAACGGGCACATGGTAGGCGTTGAATGAGTGTGGCTCTCCTTATCGTGATATTTTTATGCTGAGGGTTAATCTGAGTGGGTGGGGAGGAAGCTGCTGAGGGAAAAGGCCATCCTCTGAGGGGCAGCACTCCCAGCTTCTCCCTCTTCGTGCTGTCTCCCTGACAGGCGTCAGGTCTCCAGCATATTTGCTTCTTGCCCCCCACCCACCTCCACTGTATCTGATGAACAGCCAGCCCTAATGAGCTCCTTAGTTGCAGAGACTTTCTGCAACTACCCATCGCTGGAGTCCGAATGGTCACTTAAGGGTACAGGTTCCGTGAGCTGGTGGCTTCACTCTTTGGGGTTCTCGGCACCCTAAACAAAGCTCCAAGCTGTGCAAGGGGGTGGGGAGGGAGGAGACCGCTTTTTGAGTCACTGTGCTGTTTCCCAAGGGATAATTATTACTCATGATGACGGTTTGCTCTAAGAGAGCAGGCTGGAGGCTGCAAATTCCAATGCCCTTTTTACCTAGACTGGGGCGGATGGGTGGGAATGCAGGATTTGTTTTCCAGGTAGGCTATGGGTGGGCGGCAGGAAAGGAAGCTCCTCTGGTTCCCAAGACCTTCTCCCTCAGCCCTTCTCTTTCCCCAGCACTAAAGGAACTGTTGCTTTCATAAGGCAGCCTGGCAACGCGATTAGAACTAAGATCAACCACTGTCAGCATCCATGGAAGGCTGATCCTTCCCCTTTTCTATCTCGGTGTCAAGTTCACTAACATTTTCCTCCTCTCCAGTGCCCTTCTTGCCTTTTCTGTCTCGAAACCCATTGCAAAGAATCTGGCCACGTCACTTACTAGCTGGGGGGCTCACAGGTACCGACCAAGCCCAGTGTTTAGAACTTGGCATTGGGTTTAATTGTTGTCTCCCTTCGGTTAGGTCGATTCTCCCAACAACTGTGAGGGCATAGGAGTGACCCTTCTCTGTACCCCTTCTTTCTCTAAGGGTCCACCCACCACCTGGCTCTCTTGGACTCCCCCAGCTGCTGCATCCCAACTGGGACACTGGGGGGTCCAGGTGGCTCCTCAAAGTCCTTCTGGAAATTCTGCCCTGAGTTTGGGCTTTGCTCCTGGGGGATGGGGAGGGGCAAGAATCCATTCCACAAAACCCCCAGAATTGCTCCTGGCCTCTGGAGCATCCTGTTGTTTCCTGATTTCTCAGTTACGTAGTTGGCCCCACCCCCTACTTCCTCCCTAGCCTGAAGCACCCCTCCTTCTCCATGCATTTGCAATGGGACCCTAGCTCCTCTCTCTTACATGGGTTTCCACTCTCCCTGCCCCTGGTTCCTGGAGATGTGACACTCAGAAGGCGCCCTTGCAAGTAGCAGCTTACCTTCCCGCTATTATTTACAGGAACACAGAACACTGATGTACCGTGATGCCCATCTAGGCAGTCCTAAGTGGCTGTCCCAGGCTTGAGTTCCCAAGCCCCCAGCACAGACTTGTTGGGAGCCTGGGTTAGTGGAAAGAGATCAGGAATCAGAAGACATGGCCCCAGTGTAGATTCTGCCACTCCCTAGCTGTGCAACTTCGGACAGTTACTCGACTCGTCCAGACCGCACTTCTCTCACTTGAAAATGAAGAAGGACAGCATCCCTGGGGAGGGACATATGTGAAAATGCCCCGGAAAGCACCCCAGGCACTATCCCTGAAGAGATGAGGAGTGGCAGGTTAGAGAGTTGAAACTTGACTTTGGTCACTTTCTATCTGGGTAATATTACCCCACAGAGCCTTAGTTTTCTCATTTGTGACTTGTTCTGGAGATTTTTTTACTCTTTCTCTCCTCTTCACCTCCTTGACTCTTGGGGTCAGTTTTTCTTTACATGTGAAGGACTTTATCTGTTCTCAGTAAGTTTACAGCCTGGTTGGGGAGATAATAAATAAACATACAGAACTGTAAGATGAGATGGGGACTTGCCATAAAAGACACACCCATAAAGCGCGACGATGCCAGAGGATGGAGAAGATATTTCTGTCTGGGGAGTCTAGGGATGCTTCCTGGAGGAAGTGGTATTTGGAAAAGCTCTGAAAGGGTGAGTAAGGGAAGACTGTGGAAGCTTGAGATGGTGCTTCTGGTCAGGGAAGAGTGTAAATAAAAGCAGGGAGGGGGGAAGGCCCCATTTGAATGAATCACTTTGGGTGGAGTCAAGGGTGTCAAAGGACAATAAAGATAAAGGGCAGAAAGTAGGATAAGGCTGGAACCCAGCGACTGAAGAGTTTGGACTTTATTCTGCAGGCTGCAGAGAGCTGCTGAGAGTGAAGGGGGACCTGATCAAATTTGGGCAGTAGCGGGTCAAGAGGGTCTGTGAAAAGAGAGCTTGACATTTCGGGAGGAGCAGGTAAGGACATGTTATAATGGTTCATGTCTTAAAAATCCAGATAAATTATGTCATTCAGGATGATCTGGGGGTCCTGGAGATATCTGCTAGTCAACTAGAGGCTTCTCCATTCTCTGAGTTGAAATTGAAAAGATGTAGGGTTGGAGCACCTGGGTGGGGCAGTCAGGTAAGTGTTTGGCTCTTGGTTTCGGCTCAGGTCATGATCTGTCGGTTGTGAGATCAAGCCCCTTGTTGGGCTTCTTGCTGAGTGTGGAGTCTGCTTGAAATTCTCTCTCCCTCTCCCTCTGCCCCTCATGCTCATGGCTCTCTCTCTTCCTCTAAGACAAGTAAATAAATCTCAAAAAAAAAAAGATATAGTGTTTATGGGAATATCTTTAATTTGCCATTCTCCTTAATCCTCTCTTTCCGGGTCCTTTTTTTAAAAAATATTTTATTTATTTATTTATTCAACAGAGAGAGAGATCACAAATAGGCAGAGAAGCAGACAGAGAAAGAGGGGGAAGCAGCTGCCCCACTGAGCAGAGAGCCGGATGCAGGGCTTGATCCCAGGACCCTGAGATCATGATCTGAGCCAAAGGCAGAGCCCTAACCCTCTGAGCCACCCAGGCGCCCCTCCTTCCGGGTCCTTAATTCACAGATAAGACACACACACGCACACATCCCTGCAGACTTCCATCTTTGCTATGTATGTTACAACTAAGTGTTAACCGACAGGCCTAATAACAACTTCTGTACAGCAGCCTCCTGCAGAATTAGGGGGCAACATGCCCTTAGGTCTGCTGCCCACCCCCCTCCTCCGTCATCACTTCACATGACTCCTGGTCTCTGCCTCCAGCCACACCCTCCTCCCTCTAGTCCCCCACTTCCAAGAGTCTATAAGACATTTCCACTTGAGTAATTCACCTTCAGTGCTACATGCCAGAAATAAAATTCATCCGTTTCTTACACCAGACCACTCTTCCTGCAGGCAGCCCTCCTGTTCACACAGGTGTCATTCTCTTAGACACTCGGGCCGGAAACCTTGACGTTCTCTTCCCTTTCTCCTCTTCTCTGCTTTTCTCTGCTCATATCTTACCTATCACTAATCCTGTAGACTCCTTCTTCACGCCTCTCCTTCCTGTCTTCCCTTCTCCTCCTGGCTCCACTCCAGCCCAGGCCAAGCTGATTAGCTGATGCCCTCTAATATTACCTGGGAGCCTCGCCCCTTCCTCCAGTGCCTTCGGAAGCTCCCAAGCCTCTAGACACACCCCGATCCCTTCAGTTTGCTCTTTGATGCTATCTGTAATCTGACTTCTGTCTACCCTTCTAGCTCAGCCCCCACATACTTCCCAGGTAAGCCCTTCATCCTCACTAGCATGATCTGCTCACTGGGCCCCATCAAACCTTTGCTCAGGTCCTGTGTTCCTGCCTGCTGCCCTATCTGCCTTCTCCAACCTGAGTCCTCCCAGAGGCTCCATGCATGACCCGTCCCCTGGGAAACCTGTTGCTTCCTCCCCAGCCCGCCCACCGCCCACCCCCGAAGCCTCGGTGCTCCTTTGCATTCCCTGATCTGCCAGAATTTATCAGCTCATTCAGTGTGAAATTCTGGGGCGGGGAGGTGCTTTGCCTTTGGTCTCCTGAACAGCCTCAGATGCCCAGGATAGGAGATTCTGTTTCCCTCCTTTCCTGCATACTAATGCTTGACTCCCTGGGCCTGGTGGGGTCTTCCTCATTCCTTGTGCTGGCATCACAACAGCCAACTGTAACAGCAGGGACCACCTTCTCCCCGGGGATCAGGATGCACTCTTAGCCTCCTCTGAATGTGGAGGTTTCCTAGAGCCCACAGAGAGGAAGCCTGGGATTTAGAGCAGGAGCTCAGTAACCTCTTGATAGCTTCTCCAGTGTCTCTCCAATCCATGGATCCTTGCCCTTCCCTTCTCCCTTATGTCCTGCATATTGAGCTCCTGTAGGCCAGACTGAACAGCAGGAGATAGACAGGGTGTGAGAAAAGGCAGGGAGCCTTGCTCAAGGGTGAAATTGCTGTGGGAATATGGAGGAGAGATTTGTAAGACAGCGGTGGGCCAATTTTTAGCAACCTGGACTTCGACCTCACTATGCACGGGCATAGGGCTTGCCATGGTAACTGCTCTCAGCTTTCTGGATCCTGCAGTCCCAAGATTGGAAAACACTTAGTACACAGTGGCTCCTTTATCTCTAGAGAGTGGCCCTCTCTCCGTTGGTCCCACAGTACCTCTGAGCCCTCCCTCTCTTTCTCTGCCTGACTCTCTGTGTAGAAAACCCTTCCAGATCCTGTTTGCTAAACTTTTAGCCCCCAACCTGTGTTCCCTCCCCAGGAAAAGCACAAGGGACAGAGAGAGCCTTGCCCTGGGACTGGGAGATCTGGGCCTGGTCGCTGACTGCTGGGTCACTGTCCCACCACATGATCCTGGGTGAGTCACCTGGGCCAGCCTGCTGGAGTTTCAGGCTTGTTATTTGCTCATACAATGAGCAGGTTTGGGGCCTTGTTAACTAGTGAAGAGCTTTCTTCAGAATGGATCTCAGGTGAAAGCCCTGTGTTAAACCAAGTAAAAGTAAACTGTCTGGGGTCAAAGTGGAGAGGCAGGTGCCTGTCACCTCCTCAACCCTCTCACACAGTGGTCCCGGGGCCCTCCCTGCGTCTCCTGGAGCTCACATCATCTTGGAACCTCCAGTTCTTGAGGTTTGATTCTTATGTGTTTCGGGGCCTAGAGAATGGGTCCAGATTCCAGTAGATTCTGTACAGAATGATCTCAAAGTAAGGCATCCGGCCTGGGGCGTGGCATGTGTGTGTGTGGTGGGGAGTGGTGGGATACTGCACACATGAACGGCCTAAGACGACACAGAATCACGGAATTTTCCCCTCTGGGCAATGCACATGATTTTGGGGGAAAAGTATAGAGTTTTCATCTGAGCTCCCAGGAACTGATGGACCCTGAAATATGAGAAATGATCCACAAAGTTTTATAATCCGTTTTACAAACTTTTCATAGAAATTACTTCCAAATTGGGCTCTGTTTTAATTCAAACGAATGAGGCAGGAAGCTCCGTTGAGGTCAGAGCCATGTCAGTGCTGAGAGTCGGGGCTCTATCCCAAGGAAGAGGCTGTCTGGTCCCTAACACATTGTCCGCATTTGAAATGTACAATGTGTGCCTGAAACTGACCCTATGTGTGCTTCCCACTAAGGAGGTTGTTTAAATAAAAAAAAGAGCTGATGTGACTGTGTACATCTTTTAGGATAATATTTAATATGTTAGTGATATGTTTCAAATCACATAATGTATAAAATAACACATTAAATTAAAATAATGGGTTTTCTCCAAGTCCCCCTGTTATAAAACATTCAACACTTCACTCCCATCTTTGACCTCAGTGTCCTTTCACCACTGGAACCCTACCCACATTCTAATCTTTATCATTGTCCCTACCATATAAAGACAATTGGTTAGTTCTTTTTAATATTTATTTTTGAGTAGCTCCTTTCTTGAGACCTAATTCACATACCATAAAATTCATCCTTTTAAAATGTACATTTGATGGATGTGGGTATATTCACACACTTGTACAATAGACACCACTGTCTCATTGCAAAACATTTTTTTAAGGATTGTATTTATTTATTTGAAAGAGAGAGAGCTAGCACTCATGAGTGGGGGAAGGGCAGCAGGAGAGAGAAAAGCAGACTCCCGCTGAGCAGGGAGCCTGTTCTCACAGGGAGGCTCCATCCCAGGACCCTGAGATCATGACCTGAGCCAAAGGCAGATGCTTAACCAGCTGAGCCACCCGGATGCCCCTAATTGCAAAACATTTGTATCGCTCCATAAGAAAGCTCCTACCATCAGTAGTCATTCCTCCTTCTCTGCCCCCAGCCCCTGAAAACCACTAATCTGCTCTCTGTTTTTATGGATTTAACGATTCTGGACATTTCATCTAAATGGAATCATGCAATACCACAACATATTTAACTGGCTTCTTTCACTTAGCATCATGTTTTCAAGGTTCATCCAGGTTGTAGCTTGTGTGAGTCCTTCATTCCTTTTTTGTTGCCAAATAATATTCCTGTGTATGGATATACTGCACTTTTTTATCCATTCATTAGGTTTGATTTTTTTTTTTTTTAAGATTTGATTTATTTCTTGGACAGGCAGAAACACAGCTAGAGAGGGAACACAAGCAGGGGGAGTGAGAGAGGGAGAAGTAAGCTTCCCACCGAGCAGGGAGCCTGATGCACAGCTCGATCCTAGGACCCTGGGATCATGACCTGAACCGAAGGCAGACGCTTAACTACTGAGCCACCCAGGTGCCCTTATCTATTCATTAGTTGATTCATTAGTTGTCTCCATATTTTGACCATTGTAAATAATGCTGCTATGGAACATACATGTTCAGGTTTTTACGTGGACATGTTTTCCTTTCTCTCAGTTATCTACCTGGGCATGGAATCCTGGGTCATGTGATCTATGTTGAACATTTTGAGGACCTGCCAAACAGATTTCCACAGCACCTGGACCATCTTACTTTCCCATCAGCAGTACATAATCACTCTAATTTCTCCTGATTCTCATCAACACTTGTGATTGTCTGTAATTTTGATGTTAGCTATTCTAGTGGGCGTGAGGTGGTGTCTCGTGGTTTTCATTTGTGTTTCCCTAAAGACTAATGATGTCAAACATCTTTTCATGTATGTATTGGTTGTTTATATGCCTTCTTTGGAGAAAAATTTAATCAAACCCTTTAGAAAGTTTTTGTTTGTTTTTGATGTTCACAATCAGACCATTTCATGTATTGCTTTTAAAAATATCTTTTTATGTTTTTTTTTTAAATAACAAAGTTCAGCTCTTATAATGGGAGGCTATACTCTCAAGAAAAGTTACTGAATCTATATTATGGTACCACGCTTACTTTTGTAAGCCTCATTTTGGAGGCACTGATTGAAGTGGTATCAGGCTAATACTTTTTCCCAAAGAGTATATTTTTGTTCAAAATAGGGTAACTGAGAGGGCAGCCCATACTATGAAAAATTCTGTAAGGGCTAGAATATATACTTCCTCTTTTCTGGCAGATAATTTGGGGACGGGAAGAGCTTTTATATTCAAGCCTGTATGATACATTAAAATAGATGTATAAAAATGGATGGCTGGATGGACAGATGACTTTAGGAATAAACGAATAGACAGAAGAAGGACTGTACAGTCGTGAGCCATTTGGTCCAGCAGCCACACCAATCTGTCCCCCTTTATCCTCCCTTAATTCCTGCTGAGAAAACCAGCACCGGTCTTTAATTTGCACTACCACATATAAAGTAAGTGAAAAAACAGGCTTGCAGTTACAAGTTGGAAACAAAACACTGTGTTCTCCATTGTCTGCAATGTCTTTATCAATGTCCTTTACAATGGGAGAGCCTGAGTCTGCCCAGTATGCTGGATGTGGCTGAGAAACCCAAAGATATGTAACATGACCACAGGATTTGATTCGAGGTCCTAAGTCACTGGAACAGTACTGTTAGGGAGGTGATTATATATGGCAGGATTTCATTGGTTTTAGGGTACACCACTGCCCTTCCCACCAGCCTGAGGACTTCAGGGTTGCTGTGACCTCAGGCATGAGCCCATCACTGGAAGCTTTTTGCCTTGTCCAGTCTCAGGGATGGAATGGACCACAAACCACACTCCCCAGTGATTCACCAGCCAGTTCCACAGAGAGAGACTGCCCCTTCCATTCTTCCCCTACGATCCCCTCTCTAGGAGACAGTGTGAACTGGAAAGGACTACTCTGGAGTTTGGGGTGAGAGTGAGGCATGGAAAGAGGAAGCATAGCAGCCAAGAGAATAAGAACTGAATGGACATTGTGACCAGACCTACGAAGAAGTGACAGAGACGTGGGTGAAGGCTGGAGAGATAGCTTTTAAAAACTCAGACCCTGCAGGGGGAGTTAGTGACAGGTGATATTGCCCTTTAGAAAGACCTTCATGGGGGCGCCTGGGTGGCACGGTCGGTTGAGCATCCAACTCTTGGTTTCGACTCAGGTCATGATCTGAGAGTCATGAGTTTGAGCCCCTGTCAGACTCCCTGGTCAGTGAGGAGTCCTCTTGTCCTTCTCCTTCTGCTTCTCCTCCTACTTGCACACACACACACACACTCTCTCTCTCTAATAAATAAAATCTTAAAAAAAAAAAGACCTCCGTGACAGCCATAGAAAGGCAGGTTCCTATGGTATTTACTGTGGATTGAGTATGCTTGGAATTGGGGTCAGGAAGCAAAGGACAGCGAAGGGAGGTGTTGACACGTTGATACCCCCTGGAGTTCCTGCTGTAGGCTTGGCTGTCACATCTTCCCCCAGAGTGTTGGGAGGGCTGGCCCTCAGGAATAGCCCACTTTCTACTTGCTTCTCCTTCCTTCTCAGTGCAGTGAATGAGCAGGGCAGTGAGGACAAAGAAGGGCTTGGCCAGAAGAGCAGGAACCAACTTGCCTTGGGGGGGGGGGGAAGGGAGGGAGTTCAGAGGATGAGGTGGTCTGCAGGAATGGAGAATCTGTAGAGAAGACACCCACTTGGAAGGCAACAGGGAAGACAGACATCGGTTTTTGCCCCACCAGCATAGAAAGAGTATTTTGCATTTTGCAGGAATTACCGAACACATAGGATACTCAGGACTAGAAAAGTCTGATGGAGGGAAAGGAACTGGGCATAGGACAGAAGCTCGCATTCCACCCTAACCCTGAGCACCCCTCCTCCGGAGTTCTTGGCTGTACCATTCGTGTCTGCCAGGCACATGTTATCTTGAGATAAATTGATTTTTCTCAAGTACATGCCTTGCTAATGGAATGGTGGAAAGCAGGGACCTTGTCTTGCAGCTCTTTGTCTCCCAGACATATTCCAGTAAATGCCAGGATGTGAAACCTGTACTCAGTAAACATTTGTTCCGATCTGAGGGGGTTTTAGGAAGAAAAAATTGCTAATTCAGAGATGCTCTCCAAAACCTGTGGAAATGAGGGGCATCAGAGGGATTCAAATGAAAACAAAATGGTCAGAACGGACACTCTTTGGAGAACTTTCCAAGAGGAAGCAACCTAGCTCTTCCTGCACAGAGTCGTGCTTCTGCATCATCCGTGCCATCAGAATCACCTGGCAGGCTTTTGCAGACACAGGTGGCTAGGCTCCAGCTGTACGGTCTCTGATGCAGCATGCCTGGGGTGGGGCCCAAGAATCTGCATTTTGGACAGCCTCACAGCACCCTTAATGCTGCTGGCCCAGGGAGCACACTTGGACGACCACTAACAGTGTGTTGCCACTTCTGTTACTGAGGACCTTGTAGTAGCACTAGCTTCTGTCTGCAGTCAGAGTCAGGCAGCTATTGCTTCCTCTTTAGATTTGGCTTCCCTTTGTTCTTAACACTACAAAAATGGTTTCGTGCTCATCCTGGAGGAAATACCCACCATGTCTCTGTGGGCTCCATCCAACCTTTCATGTGCCGGAGACTCCCTGGGGGCTTGGTGGACTTCTTTAGCCTCTGACTTTTGTCCGTGGTGTTCTCTGTCAGGACCGCCTCTCCTGGGCTTCCCAAACTCAACCTCTTGGGCTCTGACCTGAGCGCCACCCCTGCCAGGCCCTTCTCCCCAGGGCCCTCAGTCTGGCTACACCTTCCATCTTGTCTGTTCCCACAGTCCTCTTCCTGACTTTCCTTCTGCCTTGTGCTATCGCTGATTATATGTGTGCCTTCTGCCTTCGTCAAGGCACACTGTCCTAACAAAGTACCGTAGCCGGGGGGCTGACACGGCAGCCCTTTATTTTCTCACAGGTATTGGAGGCTGGAATTCTTAGACCAGGGTGCCAGCATGGTGCATTTCTGGCGAGGGCCCCTTTCTGGCTTGTAGACTGCCGCCATCTTGTTGTGTCCTCTCATGGCCTTTCCTCCACGTGTGTGTGTGCAAGGAGGGAAAGAGCTCTGGTTGCTCTTCTTTTTTGCATAAGGACACTATAATCTATCGGGTCAGGGTCCACCATTATGACCTCATTCAACCTTAATTACTTCCATAAAGGCCCTTTCTGTAGACACCATCCTGTTATCCTATTATAATCTTGGAGGTCACGTGAGTCATGGTGCTGGAGTCCCCCCTCAGTGGGGGTTGTGGAGGAGGTGTTCAGTCAGGGTCTGCAGGATCAGTGAAGGTCTGAAAAACAAACCAAAACAAACCAAGACCTGTTTCCTTTGGCCCTTCCTGGCCCCTAGTTCTTGGAATGTGTGTACAAAGGCCGAAGAGATGGAGAGGAGGAGGTGCTGAACCCCATCCATGGCATGATGTGGCGAGGTGCCAGAGTTGTCATGGGCTCCTCAGCCTTGAAAATAATTTGATTACTAATCTGTATCACTCAGGGAACTACCACCCCCAGAGCTGTATTAAGAATGTTTTCCTCAGGCAAAAAATGTGCTGGCTTTGGCATCCACATCAGATTCAGGAATTTCATTTTATGATCAATCCCCCTTTCTTCTTCTCCTTCTCCTTCTTCCTGTGCTTCTTCCAGATTCAGTTCCTTCCAGACCCCTCAGCTCATGCACAACCAAGTCTGTATTCTGCCCTCTTCAACACTCAGATAACTTCTAAATGTAATTTCTCCCCCTACCTCACTGGCAACAAGGTTGTCTTTTAGTTCTTGCTTTTTAACCTTATTTCTGTCCAGTGAAACCACCGGGATGATGGTGTTCTCATAGAAACCCCAAGGGACCCAGGT
>PITA01006723.1:72110-82969 GCA_004023965.1 Spilogale gracilis
CTGAGTCCTATACCTAGAGGAAAATGCCCTAAAGTTGGAGAAAGGACTCCGGGACTCAGTTCTTGACCCCACTTTTCACTTTCTAGGAAAATGGTAAGCATCTCAGCTTACTTTGGGTGTCATCCCCTAACTCCCTATCCTTCCTTCACCCACTTGCCTCCCTTCACAAGCTTGGGCCTGATATCATTGTTCCTTTGATTATGGGGCACCCAGTCTCCTGGTAGAGGCAGAGGAACATCCGACCTGCACACAAACAATTCACATCACAATCTATCAGCAGCCAGTGTCCATAATGGTTGGGAGCCAACACTCAACCTCAAGGTGTGGCTCCTTACTTCCCAGCCACGTGGCCTCAAGCACATTCTTAACTCCTCCGATCCTCAGCTTTCCCACGTGCCAAATGGCAATAATCACAGTGCTTTCCTTAAAGAGATACCATGGAGATTATAAAGAGATCGTGTATTTGTGACTATAAAGCCCTTGGCATGGGTGCCTTGCACATGAGGAGCCCTCGGTACGTTCTCCAGATATTATCGGGACACAAGTATATGTTAACTGCGATTTCACGCAGTCCCCCTGCCCCCTTGTCTTCTAGTCAGGCTTGGCGGGGGCCCCACTCCACAGCCCATGGCAGGCGGTCCAAGGTCGTGTGCCAAGCTCTCTGCCAGGCCAGTTTCTAGACTCACTTCTTCATGCTGCTAGGTCCTGCTCAGTCATATCACCGCAAGGCACGGAACTCAGCTCCGTCACCGATAACCCCAAGAAGGCTAACCCCATAGAACATTTATGGCAGAATTGAAGGGAGGAAGAAGAGCGTTATGAAAAGGGTCTGATTCTTCAGCATTCCACTTTTCCTCTGGTCTCCTCCCCATCCTCCTTCTTGTCCTTTCCCCCTTCCTTTTCCAGAGCAATGAGTAAATACCTGCCGGGGCTCTTAGAGCCTCAGTTGCCTATTAGCAGAATATTATCTTGGCTCGTTTGGGCTATTCTGATCAAATACTACAGACTGGGTGACTTAGAAACAACAGAAATGTATTCATCACAGTTCCGGAGGCCAGAAGTCTAAGATCCAGGAACCAGAAGATTCGTGTCTAGTGAGGACTCACTTTCTGGTTCATGGACAGTCTTCTCTGGCTGTGTTCTCACATGATGGAAGGAGTGAGGGACTCTGGAGGGATCTCTTCTATAAGGGTAGTAACCCCATTCATAAGAGCTCTGCCATCATGACTTAATCACCTCCTCAGGGCCCACCTCCCAACACCATACCCTTGGGGTTAGAATTTCAACCTATGAATTTGGGGGAAGAACACATATATTCAGACCATAGCAGACGTAGTCCTAAGCAAATATAGTTCTCTTCCTGGAGGAATTCCGTTACCCTCTCGGAATAAAAACCTCATCATCTTTGACACGTATTTAAGGAAAGAGGCTCCCTCCTGGGGACAGGATTGCCGGTGTTGATATCGGGGTAAGCCTGAAAGTGAGCAGCATGGTGAGAGTGGGAGCTGGCCACCACCGAGGGGACAGTGTGACTGTTCTGCATAAGGGTTTGGGTGGCTTGGAAAACAAGGTCTGTGGGAACAGATGCCCATTTCCCTGCAAAGGCAAACTGAGCCAGGTCTGGGTTTTTACTGCTTGTGAGGGAAGCCCTAACTTTCTGATCCAGCCAGGAGAGGCGGACATGATTCAACCATGGAAACCAAGCAGAACCTATGACAGGGTTGATACACATGTGGGAAGATGAGTCAAGTGAAAGCACAGCCACTGACCCCGTGGGGGAGACCAGGAACTCATGAGCCTGGGGGCACAGGGAGGGCTCCGGGTTCTGGGGGCCAAGTTTGAGAACCGGGAGAGGCTCATGCCAATGGCTGTGACATGACTGATTTGTTACGTGCCAAAGGTGTCCAGACTCCGTGCCCCCCAAAATGAGGTTCACCTCTCACACCTTTGCCAGGAGAGCTGTGTTTTTCCACTCAGATGTTCTTCCTTTGCTCTTGCCTCTTCACTTTTTTGGTCTTCCTTTGAAACCCTCCTCAGCTTTCAGTGCTCGACCTCTGTGAGGCCTTCTGATCTGCTCTTGCCTGTAGTCGGAGTGAGTGGCCCTGTTCTTCCTGCTCTCCCAGCACACTGCCTTGGGTGACAGTGGGCACCCTCCTCCTTCTGCCTCCCAGAGAGGCCTATGAGACAGTCTTCCCTGCTCTCAACCCTAGCTAGTGGCTTGGGCGGTCTCTGGCATGTGGTACATTATCTTTAAAAAATCCATTAAACATGCCATTAGGGACAGTTCCCTGCCATCCAGAAGCAGAGAACCAGCTACAAATCTGGCCACTGAAGACCACGGCAGATGTTACAGGTAGTTTGCATTTCCAGATGGGGAAGAAAGAGCCCAAGAAAGAGGTTCTGTTGATCCCTATTTTTACTCTATTCTCATAGAAATACTTACTCTTTACTCACCTTGCTGCTTGAGTAACGGAAGAGTGAATGGGGATTCTCTTTGGGTCACAGAAAAGTAGAGCATCCCAAAGGACCAGACATACATCCATGAACAGAGACTGATTGGGGCAGGAGGGGCTGGACAGCTGAAGTGATCTAGTCCAAACTCCTTATGGAGAAAGGTCATCTTTGGGTACCCATATGGACCATATCTCACACAGAGAACTCATCATTATTGGACAACTCGCATTGCTAAAAGGTTCTTCCTTTCACTGAGCTGAGCTCTGAACCGTTTCAGAAACTCACCCACTTGTGCTAGAACTGCCCTCTGGAACAGCCAAAAATAATGACTGGTTTTCAGTATGATAGCCCTGAGAGGGGGACCTCCTACCCATTTTTTTCTGATCCAGGCACAACATAAAGAACAATGTTCCCTCTACCTTGCTTGACATGGTTTTCAGATGCCCTGCCCCTCTGGCCCTCTAACTTCTCCATCAGTAGTTTTTGTCACTGCCTTAAAATGTTGCAGCCAGCAGTAGACATAACATTCCAGAAGAAACAAGACCCCTCAGCTGTGGTCCCTACCCTCTTCACCGCCATGGGCCCCTATCTTTCCCCTCTCCAGAGGGGCCTTCTGTTGAGAAAGATTTTGCTAATCAAACTTACTATGTAAAATCCATCTACAGATGCCTTTAAGTTTGAACTCCTCAGCCTGGCCCTCATGGTCCTACGATTCCTCTGTGTTTTGTCTCTGGTCTCCTCCTCCTGCCGTGCTTCTCATTTTTCTTGTGTTCGTCCATTGGGGCTGCTTACCAGCTACCATTGACTGGTGACTTCAACGGCAGACATTTCGCACAGTTCTGGAGGCCGGAAGTCCAAAATCAAAGTGTGGACGACATTGGCTTCTTCGAAGGCCTCTCTCCTTGGCTTGTAGACGGCCCTCTTCTCCCTGTGTCCTCATATGGTCTGTTCATGTCTGTGCTCATTTCCACTCCTTATAAGGTCACCAGTCATATTGGGGTATGTAATACTCCAATAACTAATTGCCTTACTTTATGTGTCTCCAAATCCAGTCACATTTTGAGGTACCAGGGTTTGGGACATCAGCATGTGAATTTGGGGAAAACAGAGATTAGCCTGTAACATTCTACCTTACCTTCTTGTAGTTAAGCTGGTCTTACCTCATCTTCTCAGAACACACCCTTGACTTTCGTCTCTCATGTCTTTGTTTCCCCTGCCTCTTGCCCTACTTCACCCTCCTTCTCTTTCGAGGTCATTCTTGCAGGAAGCTTTCATACCGACTGGTTGTCCAGTCCAGTTTGGATACCCACAGAGATGGAGAACTTCCTTTCTTCTGAGCAAGCGCATTCTGCTTGCTTCTATAGCATTCCACTTAGCAACGTGGACCTAGGTGTCACACACACCAAAGCGCCTTTTCTTTCCTTTCCGATGAAATGATCTCCAGGTAAATCAAGTTATCTCTCCATAAAATAAGCCCTGAGTGGCATGGGGGGAGGGGCGGGAAGCCTGCCATATCCCGGAAGTTGAAAAGTAGTGCAACTAGATGCCCGAAACCTGTGAACTCTGAGGTGCTGTTCTTGGGGAACAGTCTGAAGCAGAACTTGGTCGGCTTCCGCTGTTGTAAATACCCAGATGTTTCCTCCCTTGTTCCCCGCAATGCAGGAATACCACACTCTCCTCCTTGCTCCCTCTGCAGGAGTTCTGAGCCTCACCTGCCGAGATCTCTCAGGCCAAACAAAATCAACAAGACTACTTCTCTTCCCACTCCCTCTGCAGCTCTTCCCGAGCGTGCACACACGCCGCCACACACACCTCCTAGAGCTCCAGCCTTGTACTTTGGCTTAATGCTGTTGCTTAGCAACCACGAAGGGAAGTGTGATCGCACCTCCCAGCGCTGTCCATGGAGCACTGCAGACAATACAAACAGTTCCCTGGCTTCTTTCTCCAACCGAGGAAGGTAACTGTCATGGGTGGCCATCATTCTGCTGCAGAGATATTGGCTCATCATCTGGGGGCCCAAATTGGTTGCTGCTTAGCTTTTGCTTGGCATTGGGTAATGTCTTCGAGGGGGCGGCTGGGTAGGTGGTTCTGAAAGGGCCGGATCTCTCTGCTTGCACTGTTCTCAGGATGCCTATGATGCAGGCAGGGCAGCTTGCAGAATCCTCTCTGCTCCCACGCAGCCCTGCCCTGCACCAAGCCTGCATCCTCCCAGCGACCGTGTTCCCTGCAGTCTCTTCATTGTTCTTCAGTGTTCTGGCACTGCCCTGCCCGCCCCTCCCCACTTAGCCCTCTTGTTCTTCCAGTCCCTGGGCCCTCTGCCTTTCAGATCTCCTCCATGCTGCTAGACAGCCCCAGCTCCTCAGGTCAGCCATGTTTCTGCCCCACCTCTGCCCTTTCCATTCCTTCCATCCCAACCACAGACCACTGGGCTAGAGGCCACACAAGTGGACTGAGGCCCATCTCCTGCTCTCCACTGGGGTCCTGATTAGAACTATGACTGTGACTTAGAACCACCAGGTGTCATGAAACATGAAATGGGAGAGAAGGCGAGAGAGTCTGTAGTCTGGAGACATATATCCCAGACCCCTATTTTTTTTTCCATTATGGGATTTAGGGAAAGTTTCTTTAATCTAAGTGTCTGTTTCCTACAGGGATCAGAATATTTGCCTCATTGAGCGATTATGGCAATTACATGAATTGACAGTAGGAAGAGATGCGTAGCATGTAGCTGGAGTGCTCTAGGAGCCTTCTAGGTCTACAGTCTAACTCCTCATTCATCCTTTGGGACCCGCTGCTTCTTCAAGTGAGGACCAGTGTGCCCATTAGATTCTCAAGAAACAGTGGCCTGCAGTAACAAGAAGGCTAGGCACTCAGTACCTCTGATCTTGGGTCCTGCCCTCCACAACCCTGAACTTTCTTTGGTTCACCTGTAACATAGAGCTAAGAACACCTACTTTGTCTAATGCACAGAGTTGCAGTAAAGCTCAAAGGAGAGAATACCTGTCAGTATCTTTTATGCAGTTCCAGATGGATTAGAAATCATACACATAAGAATTATCTGGGACAAAGCTGGTTCTATTTCTTCCCCTGTAAAAGGAAGGAGTTATATTTCAAAATGTCTAAAACCCCCTTGATGTCCTAAAATTCTAGCAAACTGAGAGATGACAGTCACTGGCCCTCCAACGTCCTCAGTGGACAGAACTGAATCCTTTTTCAGAGAGACTGTGTGTCTTGTGGCTCTAAGAATACATCACCATAATACTGCTACTCCCTTAGCCCTGGGGCTCCATGACCAAGATGGCTTCTCATCACCTTGTCAAAAACCTCAGCCCAGGAATGTTCTAGAGGCTTCTTCGAGTTCTGGCTTGGGCATGCGTATAGCTCTGTCCTTTCAATAAAGAAAACAAATGAGTCAGAACTTGCCCACGGTGTGATAGAGGTACTAGAGAAGCAATCACTGGTGTAGGTGTTTGAAGTCTCTGTCGTGGGTCCTTCCATGGTGGTTCTGTGTTTAGTAGTGGCCCGCAAAAGAGCTGGAATTGAAACACAGATTAGCTGAAGCAAGAGCCGTTAGAGTAAACATCAGGAGTTTAAAGCAAGAGCCGTTAGAGTAAACATCAGGAATTTACAAGTAAGCTAAATGAAAGTGTGACCATCAGATAGAGTTCAGATGTTATTAAAATCTCAAAGATTAGGAATCTCACCAAGGATGAACGAACATTTCATACACATTGGCACTGCCTTCCGTGAGATTCCTCTAGGCCATTAGAAGGTCTCCCTGTAAAGGGGATGCCAACAGGGAAGATGGTGGATGTCGCTAGCTCTCAAAGCTCTGGCTTCGGTTGGAAGGTCTATTTCCGAGCCCTGTGGGGAGAAGGGTGCGCCTTTCACTCAGGGTCTTTGTTGTTACCTATCTTCCAATCGCATGAGTTCAAGGGAAGGATGAATCGAGCCTTTTATTATCTGTTAAAAAGTTGGGAATTCCTGCTTCTTAATGAAGTCGCAAGAGGTCAGATATAGGACAAGTGTCCATGGTTAAGCCCATCACCACTAACTTCTTAAAAGTATAGGTATTTGGGGCGCCTGGGTGGCTCAGTTGGTTGAGCGACTGCCTTCGGCTCAGGTCCTGATCCCGGAGACCCGGGATCGAGCCCCACATCGGGCTCCCTGCTCTGCGGGAGGCCTGCTTCTCCTGCTCTCACTCCCCCTGCTTGTGTTCCCTCTCTGGCTGTGTTTCTGTCAAATAAATAAAATCTTAAAAAAAAAAAAAAAGTATAGGTATTTGGTGGGGAAGCACTGGAGAGACAGATTTGACCTACGGTATGTCTGGCTGGCCCCATGGACTGATTGGTCATAGAATCAGAGGATGTTAAGCCGGAGGGACCTTGGCTATCACCCAGTCTAACCACTTCGTTAACAAATGAGAAAATAGTCTGCAACATGTTAACAGTGTTTGATTTGGGGTTGTGGAAATATGGGTGATCGTTATTTTCTCAACTGTTCTTTTACTTTTCAAATAAGAAGATAGCCATAAGAAAACAGGAAAGTGACTTGCCTGAGGTCCTGTAGCCATGTAGAGGCAGAACTTGCTTGCTCCTAGCCCTGTTGGCTTTTTGTCCTCTGCTTGTCCCCTGGGCATGGTACCTGAGGCTAGGACTCGGTTTCCAAAAAGATCTTCTGCAGTAGGAATGCAATCATTCTGCTTATCATTCTTCACCATTTAACACTTAACTCTAAATGATCAGTATTTTACAATTTCCAGGATGATTTCATGAACAGTTTTCTCTTAATTAAACCTAGACTTATTCTCTGGGGAACGCTAAAAATAAAATGTCAGTTGTAAGCCAATCTCTCAAAACACACCTAGTTGTACAGAGTTAAAAGCGCCTGCTGAAGGATAATGTGAAAATGGAACCCGTGCTTGATTTTCTTAACCCGCATCCCACGGAGCCCATCCACTGGAGGAAAGAGAAACGCTGTTAATGGAGTGGTAACAGCAGTGTGAGTGTCATCCCCCGCAGAGGTTCCTGTGTACAGCTTTTGTTCCTGTGGTCTCGTCAATAAATATGACTCAGTGCGCTGTTCGGGCCCCACTTCCCCTGGGCAGGGAGCTGACAGCAGCGCTGAGCTGTGCCTGTCATGGGTGACTCAGAGGACCTGCTGGGGGCCCCCGGTCCAGCTGCCTGCCTGCCCCTGGTTGACCACGCTCCCTCTGCTCTTTTGAGCGCTGAGACCCCTGACCCTTCCCCGCTTGCAATTAATATAAGTGGTGGCTTCCCACCACCCCATACTTTTTTTAAAAAAATGCCGTACACTTACCTTCACAAATTGCCAAAGGGCTCTTTCCGCCCACCTACTCATCCATAGAACTTGTGGTCTCCGGCAGAGGCATGATACACCGAAGGCCAAGTAAAGTTCAGAATGTGTTCCCTGTGAACAATGAAAACAAAAGACAGGAAAGGCCTCTCCTCTTCTAAATGCTTGTTAGAGCAAGAATATTGTATACCTACCTCATGTGTAGAAGGGACGGATTGTCTGGGCCAGCCCACACTTGTGAACTTGTTTTGGCTTAGGCATCAAGATGGGAGCTTGAATTTCTTTGGATGCACGTTATTCAAGGAGATAATAAAACAACCCCAGCATTTTCTATAACAAGAACAACAGAAAGGATTGAATAAGAAGCATGCGGTCTCCTTCCCCTTAGCCAGCGGAGGCCATAGTCACCTCAAGGAGACAGAGAAGCAGAGAACTATATGCTCCTAGGACTACCAATCTAGTCTCAGGATTAAGTGAGACTTGAGTCCGGAAATTGAGCACTACAGAAGAGGCCTAGAGGTCTAGAGCACAAATTTGCTATGGGCTGCACATCAATGGGGTCATTAATGTTGGAGGCTGTGTTCTAGAACATGCCGAAGATAAACGCAGTGGGGCAGATGGAGAGCCGCCGCATCAAGCCAGTGAGTCACCCTTAGTTTGGAGGATGGTACTCCCTGTCCAAGAAAGTGGTGTTTTTGCCAGGACACCTCAGATGCCTCTCGCTTGCCAATCTGCTGTAGGATTTTTCTCCCTCCTTCTCCTTTCCTCTCATGGGATAGAAGGACCCAGTTTGGCCTCGTTGTACCTGTTGATCTATGCATATGAGTAACAGAGCTCCTAACTCTTTCACTCACAAGCGCTCTCTCTCCCTCATTCTCCCCATCTCGGACCACACAAACACGTGTGCACGTGCACACAATCTACCCCATGATGGCAGATCAGACCAAGGCCATGCTGGAACAAATGAGACATCTTAGCTGTCGGATTGTTCTGATGGAGGGGAGGCTGCTCTGGGGCCATGGCTTCCCAGTATCCAGCTGCGTAATGGGGAATAGCCTGCGAGTGCCTCTTCATTAACCTTCAGTCACGTAGACCCAACTAAGAGTGGCTTTGGAAGATGTTTCTCCAAAGCAGGAGAGATAAACAGCAGCAGCAGAAGAGAGCCTACTAATGAAAACAAAATAAAAAGAGGAAGGGGTCACCCACCTGTTGTCCTACTGCTCTTGTCGCTGCTGGTGACAGAAAGCCAAAGTGGGGCTACACTGGCTCCCAGACCCATACTAAGGAAGAGTCAGGAAGCAGCTGAACTCAGGAACAACTGGACCTGGGAACCCAGACATGGCCAAGTGTCTCCGGCCTGCCCTTCTGCCTTTCTGGCTCTCAGTGCACATTGGCTTCATTCTTTCAGAACAACTTCTGCAAAAGGTGGGGGGGGGGCATAGCTGCTAATTGCTTCCAGGCCCTCACCTAAAGTCTTCTTACCCACAGGAGAAAGCCTGTTTCCCTAGGCTAGCATTTAAGAAACAGCCAAAGAACTCAGAATGGTTTGGCTAAGAGCATGTGTCCATTTCTGGACCAATCTCCCCTGACCCAGGTCAAGAGGGCAGGGCACCATGTTTGCCCTAGCTTGGGCAATGGGTTCCATGATGTGGTCCAGAGCAGGGGGAAAAGATAGAAGAGATGGTCTACCACACTGAGTGGGGACTCCCACTAGAACTACTTGGTTGCTGTGGAAGAAGGAGTCGTTCCTTGCAAAGATGGTGAGTGAAATTCTCTGAAGAAGAGGAGAGAGGCATCGCAGACAGACCAAACGATTTGCAAGCTTTGGTCCTGTGGCAGCTGTGCCTTTGTGAGGACTGTTAGACTTGAGAAACGGAGGGAAATGGTGGCATCCATCGTGGCTGGGAATCGACAGGGCATAATTATGGCTAGGATGAAATAAAACTGCAGAAAGAGAAAGCAGTGAGGTCATGAATTACACATCAGTAAGTCATTTCCATACTGCTGGACTGTTTTGACAATAGTTATTATAAAGAGATAACTGAGCTGGACTTCCTGGTCGTACTGCCCTGCTTATAGGATTTAACAGACCAGTGCATATGGTTACTGGTTGTTCTTTCTTTTGTGGGCATGAATCAAAGTCAATATCTGTAGCAGTCTTCCCACAGAAGCATCCCTGATCTTCAAGAATGATATATTCTTTAAAGATTTTATTTATTTATTTGACACAGAGCAACACAGCCAGAGAGGGAACACAAGCAGGGGGAGTGAGAGAGGGAGAAGCAGGCTTCCCGCCAAGCAGGGAGCCCGATGTGGGACTCTATCCCAGGTCTCTGGGATCATGACCTGAGCCGAAGGCAGTCGCTTAACCAACTGAGCCACCCAGGCGCCCCCAAGAATGACATTTTTATTGTACTGTGTATGCCTAAAATTGAAAGCCCGCCTTACCCTTCAGTCTTGAGTGAATGGTGTTCTTAGAGTAGATGGCTATTTTTTTATTCTGCCTCTTAACTTTTCAGGTGATGCTTTCGCTCAAAAAGAGTCTCAGTGCTTTAATACTTGGCAGGTAGGTGTGTAATAAGGGCCTCCCAGAGATATACCTGTCTTCGTCTGAAAAGCTGTGACTCTGTTAACTTACAAGGCAAAGGAGACATTGCCAGTGTGATTAAGGTAAGGATCTTGAGAGAGGGCGATGTCCCACATTATCTGGGAAGGTGACATGACAACAGAAGGAAATGTAACCAGAGAAGCAGAAGTCAGAGAGAGAGAGAGAGAGAGAGAGAGAATTGTAAGTGCTATTCTGCTCACTTTGAAAGTAGAAGAAGAGACCAGGAGCTGATGATTGCAGTTTCTAGAAGGTGGAAAAGACAAGGAAAAGGATTCTTCCCTAGAGCCTCCAAAAAGAACACAGCCCTGCTAAGTACCTTAATTTTAGGCCTTCTGACCTCCTGAACTGTATGATAAATTTGTGTTATTTTAAGCCACTAAGTCTGTGGTCATTTGTTATAGCAGCAGTAGGGAAACTTAACACAACTACCTTTCTGGAAAGCAACTTGGCAACATGTACTGAGAAGTAAAAAAGAGTTGAT
>PITA01006723.1:83069-97768 GCA_004023965.1 Spilogale gracilis
AGGGAGGGCTGGAGGGAGGACGAAGGGAAGGAAGGGAGGGAGGGAGGGAGGGAGGGAGGGAGGAAGGAAGGAAGGAAGGAAGGAAGGAAGGAGGAAGGAAGGAAAGAACGAAGGAAGGAAGGAAGGAAGGAAGGAAGGAAGGAAGGAAGGAAGGAAGGAAGGAAGGAGGGAGGGAAGGAAGGGACCATGGTGAGAGCCTTGTGGTCAATCACTGATTCAACAATGCTCTTTGAGCCTGCTGGTCCTGAGCCACAGCTGAGGGTACAGAGGCAAAGGACACATAAGGGCTTATGGAGGGCTGCAGGACCCTGGCCCAGGAGATGGTTATCAACACAAAAACTTCTCAGAAAAGATGATGGTCTACTTAAAACTTTAAGGATCAGTAGAAATGAGCCATGGCGGAAAAGCCAGTTCTTGGAATGCAGCTGGTCCCCCAATGTGAGCAGGCACATCACTAAAAGTGGAGGTAGAGCCTAGCTACTAACCAGGAATTCTGAACGCTCTAGCCATTCTCTTGTGAAAGAGCTATAATCAACAGCCAAGAACTGGGAACAACCCAGCTGTCTTGCAGTGGTATATCCATACAATGAAATACTACTCAGCAGTAAAAAGGACCAGACTATGGGTGGATGGTTCAAGGACACAATGCATCGTGAAAAAAGTCTGTCTCAAAAGGTTTCCATTTATTATATAACATTCTTAGAGCAAAACTACAGACATGAGGAACACGTTAGTAGTTGCAGAGGTTGGGGGGCAAGTGTGACTATCAAAGGCTTCTTTCATTGTGATGGAACTATTCTGTATCTTGAATGTGGGAGTAGTTACACAACCATATATGTGAGATAGATGGCATAGAACTACACACACACACACACACACACACACACACACACACATCCATGTAAAAGGTGGTGAAAATGGAATTACGTGTGTCGTCTCATCCCAATATTATAGCAATGTCGGTTTCCTGGTTTTGATATTAGACGACACCACTAGGGGATGATGGCTCAAGAGTACAGGGCACTCTGTGTGCTATTTTCGCAACTTCCTATGAGTTTATAATTATTTCAAAATAAGAAGTTAAAATAGCCACAGACAAAAATTCCTCTGCCTGGGCACTTGGGTGGCTCAGTTGGTTAAGCGACTGCCTTCGGCTCAGGTCGTGATCCCGGAGACCCGGGATCCAGCCCCGCATCAGGCTCCCTGCTCGGCGGGAAGCCTGCTTCTCCCTCTTTCACTCCCCCTGCTTGTGTTCCCTCTCTAGCTGTGTTTCTCTCTGTCAAATAAATAAATAAAATCTTTTTAAAAACTTCCTCTGCCTGATCACACTTTTTTGTGCCCGAGAATTTTTTCACCACCTGGTAGTTCCAGGTCAACTTCAATTGGCGTTTAATCCCTCAGGTGCCCCCAGCATTCTAGATACCTGCTGATGGCCACATGGTAGAGGGAGGTGATGCTAGTCAGTGACAGCAGATGATTCTCCTCCAAATCTCCAGTGCCTTGGACCACCCTGTGCCTACCTTCTCCTTCAGCAACTGTCAGGAACATTGCTTCCCAACCACCAGCCTGTGAGGAAATTGTTTGTGTTTTCAAGACAATCTGGATATGTTGTGAGAGCCTGGCTTTCTTCTCTCTCCTTTGCCAACTCTGGGTGAAGAAGGGCGAGCTGGCCAGTGAACAGGCTGGAGAAAGGAGGCTTTATTGGAAGGAAATTTTATGGTCGAGTGAAGAGACAGATGGCTGAGATGAAGGGAGTTGGTAGAGGAGGTGCTCTGGCCATAACAGGAACCTACAGGCTGGGAGTCTCTGAATTCATTTACTCAGTCAGCAGGTGTCTTTGTCTCTTCAGGCTGCTGTAACCAAAATACCAGACACACGGCTGAAACCACAGACATTTATCTCTCACAGTTCTGGAGACTGGAAGTCCAAGAACAAGGCTCCAGAAGCTTCTGTGTGTGGGCTTCCTGGTTCTTAAGACAGTCTTCTTTGGCTGATCCTCACGGAGTGGAAGGGCTGAGGGAGTGCTTTGAGGTCTTCTCTGTAAAAACGCTAACCCCATTCCTGAGGACTCCACCTTCATGACCTGATCATAATACCTTCACATTGCAGGTTAGGATTTCAGCCTGTGAATTGAGGGGTGGGGGGCGGGGAGGGACTCAAACATTCAGTCTAGAGCAGTGGGCATTTATCAAGCACCTAATCTATGCTATGCCTAGTTTGACTCATTAGGGTGACAGGGTAAAAAACAGTCCCTGGCTTCACAGAGATTATATCGATGGTCTGAAATCAGTTTCTATCACTCACTAGTCTTGTGACCTC
Source organism: Spilogale gracilis (assembly GCA_004023965.1). NCBI lineage: Eukaryota > Metazoa > Chordata > Mammalia > Carnivora > Mephitidae > Spilogale > Spilogale gracilis. Next base: position 85,389 of record PITA01006723.1, read on the forward strand.
CGAAAAGTTACTAAATGTGTTTGAATTTTGAGTTCTTCTTTGCAGATTGTGTTACTCATCCAACCTCTCTGGATTTCTATGAGGTTGCATAAGATAGTGCATAAGTGCCTAGCACAAGCTCTTAAATGTAGTGGGTTTTCAGTTTTTTCATTAGTTTTCACCATCCTCCCTCTTTGCTCACCTTCTATGTAGGGTGAGCCCCACCATGCTGGCACAGGGCTGTAGGTCAGTTGGGTAGATTCAGTTGAATTGAATTCACTCTACAGTTCTGTGAAGTGCAGGCTAAGTGAAGTTGGGAAAGAAACTTGTTTTTTACCTCTGTTAATTTTTTTTGCTTTTTATTTTGAATTCTTTGTATTTAGGTTATTTATTTTATATCTTCTTGGTAATTTTTTCCTTTTTAAAGTCATTTCCCTATATTTTTTTCCTCAAACTGAGTTTGTTTTCTATCTCTGCATCAACTCACTTTCATTTAGTAATTGTCTGGTTGATACTTTTCTACCCCCTAATTTTCAACTGGTCTTTGTTGAATATTGAATAAAACATTAAATGTTTTAGGTTTGTCTTTTGTGAACTACATAGAGCTGCATTTTTTTAAAACATTGAATCTGAAGAGGTTTTTTTTTAATTTTAAGAGTCAATTCAAGCTTTTTAAAATTTGTTAAGACCTCTATTTACTAAGACATTTCTGCTCTGTTATTTCATATTTGCCTCTTTTCCTACCTTATTGCCTTATTGACGATGTTTCTTTTATTTCCTTCTTTTACATCCTCCTGATTTAGAAGTTACTTATTACAATTCTGTTATTCTGTTTTGCTCACATTTGGCACATGAGTTGAAAATCTCCCGGCCAGTATTGCAGCCCTTCTCCCCAAAGTGGAAAGACCTTATGAGGCTCTGACTATAATCTTTTTCCTTCCATTTTCCAAACTACCTTCAACTCATGTTTTCGTGTTTCCAGCTTTTCAATGTCCCCCTTCCCAGTATGGCCATTAGGATCTTTCACTTGAACTTCTCATAATATTTTTTTCTCTCTATTTAAAGATTTCAAATATATTCCTTGTAGTCCTGAATTTTTCTACTAACTTCTGTCCTTGATTGTCTAGTCCATAATTGGCATCTGCTGAGCCTCCCTTGGTGTTGGTTGTCTGGCCATCAGTTTGACTGTGTGTGTGTGTGTGTGTGTGTGTATGTGTGTACATGAAGGGGGAAGAGGGTCCCATGTATTTCTGATTCCTCAAGGGTCCTGCAGAGTTGTGCTTTTCCGGAGGAAACATCTGAATCACTTGTTACCACTTCTGGCTTTGTTTCTATTTTAATTCCTTGGATTGGACTTCACATCCCACTTAGGTAGAATGGCACAGGTTTGGGGATTTTCCTTTTTTAAGATTTTATTTATTTGACAGAGAGAAACACAGCGAGCGAGGGAACATAAGCAGGGGGATTGAGAAAGGGAGAAGCAGTCTTCCCGCTGAGCAGGGAGCCCAATGCGGGGCTTGATTCCGGGACTCCAGGATCATGACCTGAGGCGAAGGCAGTTGCTTAACCAACTGAGCCACCCAGGCACCCCAGGTTTGGGGATTTTTTTATTTCTTTCTTTTTTTAACTGCACCCAGGCAGAAGTCAAGGTCTCTCACCTCCACAGACTGGTGTCTTCTGGTGTCCTTCTCATCATCATATCATCAAGGCAGCTGTTCATTCTCTGGGCTCAGTTGCCGCCTCTTGAGCATCTGCAGAGAGATGAACCACCCATGCAAATTCAACCCCCACCCTACCCACTCCACCCCTGCCCCAGCTCCGGAGTTGTCCAGAGCCTCAGTTTCCCCTCAGTGCTCTGGACACGCACCCCCTCTATTTCTGATACCTCCCAATTTCCTCTTCCCATCTTGGGTGAGATTACATTTGATATGTTTTATCCAGCATCACTACACATCTGGAGTGGGGTGGTCAATCTCTCACAGTTACTGTAAACCACACGCCCATATCTTCCTACACAGGTGTTGGGCCAACCTTCATTTTATCCATCCACAAATGTCATCAAGTCAACTAGACCATAGGTCCACAGGGCTGAGTGAAGAAAGTCCATCTTCTCTGCCCTCCCAGAACTTAGCATCCAAAGAGCAAGGACGACTTGAATCAGATAGTCTAAGGAATCGTGTAAATTTGCAATTCTGGCAAATGTTGCTAAGGAAGAGCACATTGTTCTAAGGCAGTGGATGCTCCAAGTGGGGCCAGAATCAGCCAGCTGTAAGGAAAAAACCAAGGTATCACAAGGCCAGAGGACAGCCTAATGAGGAGTTCATTGAGAGGGGCAGAATTGTCGCCAGGGTCCCCCTAAAGGACCCCCCTATTGCTGTGTCAGTCCGGTGATTTGGGAGCCCACTTTCTCTCTGACCAGGTGGCAGGAGTTCAAGGTGATGACACTCTACAGGTACAGGCTACAGGGGTGAAGGCAAATGTGGGGGGCGGGTAGCAGGGGCAGGATGCCGTGAAGCGATGGGAACTACCTCAAAATGATGCCATGTATGCTGTGAATGACAAGAAAAAAAATAGAAAGAAAAAAGGGATGTGAAAAACTTGCGTGAAGACCATCGTACCTGGTATATTTGGAAAGCAGCAAGGAGGGAAAGAAAAGGTCAGAACTGTATTTCTTTTGCCCTCTGGGTCTAGAGCTGGGGATTTCTTCTTCCAGATGATAACAAGGAAAAAGGGCCCTTGCCTGTTCTCTAAATGAAACTTGTGGTGGTTCCAATAGCTAGTGGAGTGATGAAAGCAAGGATTTGACTTTTTAAAGGAAAAATGGGGAGAGCCAGGGTGGGGAGAGCCAGGGTGCCCACTCTGTCTCCCATTGCCTGGTGGGACCCTGCTGTGTAAAGTTAAGAGGTTGCTTTGAGGGAGCCAGAAGGACCCTTCTGTCTCTGGCATCCAAGATGGGCTCCCCAGGGGAGATGGGGTACTGATGAGGCCAGCTGCCCTGCATCTCCGGGGTTCTCCATGAGCTACAGTGGGCCTCTATACCCAGATTCCCTGGGTCTTGGAGCAGGCCCCTGCTCACCTCCCCACCCCACCCCCACTTCCTGCCGCTGATAATACCCACGATCCAACACCCTCCCTCGGGGAATTTTTCTCCTCCTCACATCCATCTCTGCAGCTAGCTCAGCCCAGTTGTGCCAAGAAAATGCAATCTCTGCTCACAAAAATTCACTAACCTGCTGGGTGGGGGGGGAGGCCCTGGTCTCTCTTTGGAACTTCCTTTTATGGACAGGGATTGCTGTCCAGTGCCTGGCAGGCCCGTTCTCATCCAGGTCAGGCCCTGAGCCTCCTATCCATTCGCTGACCCAGCCCATCATCCTGGAGGCAGGGCCAGTGGAGTTGAAAAGTTAGAGCCTGTGGCAGGGCCTGGAGCCAGTCTGTCTTTCCCAGGGGCTCCTCCCCCCTCCCCTCTCCCACCCTCCTCTGGGCCAACCTGATCTCTCCTCTCCACTTCCTGGGCGTGATTCACCCTCCCTGTCAGTGTGGCAGGGTGTGTCATTTCCTTATGCTAGGGAGACCCAGACTGCCAGTGCTCCCCCTCTCCCTGCCCTATGACTGAAAGGGTTGGACCCTCAAGCCCCCGCAACATCCTCTTAGGGGTTTGTTGTTGGGGTGGGTTTATTACCTGTGGGAGACAGTCTAGGTTTTCAGAGACATTTAGGAGGAGCTAGGGCCTCGGACTGTTGGTGTCATCCGGTTTTCTGCCACCCCGCCGCTGTCCCCCAGGACTGTTGTGCCCTCCCCTCACCTCCCGCCTCCCTATCGATGCTGCCATGGGATGCTTTGGCCTTACAGTTCACCCCTTTGCAGCAGTCTGCCCCTCCCTGAGGAGGCAGGTAGCAGGAGGCTGAGCACTGGGATGGGGCAGGGGGCCCCACATCGCTGCCATCTTGGTTCTCTGTCAGACCAGTGGCAGGCAGAACCAGTCCTGTGTTGAATCTAGAACCTCTAGGTGGAAATGAGGTTCAGTAAGTGCCGGCACTGACCCATTTCCTTGTGACAACACGCCCACGATGCCCACATGGCCAGAGTTTGGCTGGGAATCCTTGTGATATCAGCTGCCGAGGCAGCTCTTCCAAGGATAGCCAGGCACTCGTGGTCCCCTTGTGGAGGGAAGCGGGGGGGGGGGGGGGGGGGGGGGGGGGAGGAGTACAGAGCACCACACCGGCCCTGGGAGAGTCTCCCTGGTGAGGGAGGGACTAGGTAAGAGCCAGCTCATTCCGTCAGACCAGGGTCCTTCTGGGTCTCGAACCCCACTCTGAGGGCCCTGTCTCGAACTAGTGGGACACACCTTGTTGGAAGTATCTAGGGGGTGAAAGAACTGAAAAATCTCATCTTGTGAGACCTGTTTGAAGGGCTGATGCGGTTTAGGGTTGGAAAAAACCAGGAGGATCAGTGAAGCTATGTCCTCACATTGAAGGGCTCTCAGGTGACAGAGAGATCTGTGTTGTTATTTGTGTGTCCAGAAGGCAGTCCCAGGACATTACAGAGAAGTATATTGGGACTGAATATAAAAAAAGCCTTTCTTATAATTGGAGGTCTGAGTAATGGAGCAGGCTGCTAGCATTTTGAGGCAGTGAGTGCCTTATCACCAGAAGAGTTCAGGCCGAAGGTGGCCGAGAGGGTCTCTCTTGCACGGTGCTCAAGTCTGGGCCCTTCTGACCTCTGCCAGCTCTTCTCACACCAACTAAGCCTGTGAAGTCTCTGATTCCCAGCTAGCGCTGCCGGCTCTCCCAACTCCACGGTGCTTCCGAAGCCTGTCTTCATCTTTCTCATCACAGACCCTCTGCGGGCAAGGCAGAGGCGAGATCTGGCCTGGGCCTGGAGTGGGCTGTGGGATGGCTCTTGGCGAAAGCCCCAAAGGGGCACCTAGCTGGCCCAGTCGGAAGAGTGTGCGACTCTTGATCTCAGGGCTGTGAGTTCGAGCCCCATGTTGGGTGTAGAGATCACTTAAAATTAAAATCTTAAAAAAAAAAAAAAGCTCCAGAAAGTTCTACCACGTGCTGAGCTGGTACAGCCACTGGGGGAAGTGTTTCTGTTTCATGTTTCTGTGGATTCTTACTGGTCATCTCCACCCACCCCCAGTCCTGCAGGTCAAGATTACTCTCCCTGGTGCCACGGAGGAGGAAGTAAGAAAATACCCAGGCTGCTGCCGGGCAAAGATTAGACCCAGAGGCCGCCTTCCTATTCCCGGCCCTGGAGTGCCTGGGAGCCAGTCCCCGTGTGCCCAGACATCCTATGTGCGGCCTCGAACCGAATCCTTCAGGTAGTTCAGATAGCTGCCCACCATTGTCCCATTTTACAATGGAGGAAGCCAAGGCTTAGAATCGCTGTAACTCATGCTGGTGGCCCGGGTCCGACGACCCACAGGGGTTCCCACAGAACCAGACAAGAGAGTCCCCAGCGGCTAGGCACAGGTTAGAAATCAAACGCGAGCCAGCAGGAGGTGAGAGCAGAGACTGAAAGGAGAGAGAGAACACAGGTATGGGGTGTCCAGGAGACTCAGAAAGGACAGAAGGGAGTCTCATCTTTGTTCGGGGTCTGGGGTTTTTACTGAGGATTGTGGGCTGGTTGTACATACCCTCTCAGGCCTCCAGAAGCAGTTTGAAGAAGGACAAGGGCCTAGAGGTTATTCCTTGGAGCCCAGGCATCTGGTGACTTCCTCTGGTCATTCTCCTCTGGTCCTTCCTTAGAGTTTGTCTGTCCTAGAGAAATCTTTAACTCCTTGTCATCCCTTATAAGGGCGACCTATACTGTTTGCATTATGAGGCATGTGTAAAGTGGGGGTGCAGGTCCTAACAAGAACAGGAGCTGGGAAAGGAGCAAAAAACAGATTTTTATGCAGTCCTTCAGTTTGCCTCGCTGAGAACCGTCTGTGACACACCAGGAAGGGACAGAGCTGCAAGGGACATCGCACAGGCATGCAAGGAGGGGACCATGAAGCCGTAGAGAGGGTATCCCAGGAGCCTGGGCCAGGGCCATTCAGTTCCATGCTCCTGGGTGAATGATGGTCTACTCCTTATATTGCAGTCCTGTGCTAAATACACCTGGGGGCGGGGAGGGGGGCAGCATATAAGGTACTAGTCCCAGTGTACAAGAAACCCGCAGTCTAAAAAAGTGAGCAGAGCATGTTCACAAAAAAACCAAGATGTGCCTAACAGGGAGGAAGAGCTTGTCCTGCTGAGGGATGGGAAGGAAGCTTTAGGACAAAGATGGACCTGGAAGTGGGCTTTGCAAAAAGGAGCCTTAGAGAAGCAGCCACGGAGGACATGTCATTGTATGCCATGCCACAGGCATCAAAAGGAATTAAGCCCATACATTCTTGAGCTATTGTTAAGCAGGCATGATTAGCCCTCCCGCTTTCTCTTTCCACCCAGGGATGGCCCCAGTCCCAAAGAGAACTTTCCAGCCCAACCTTCTCATCCTGCAACGTGATGAATAGCTTCACCAGGCACCCTTTGACTGGAGAAGGTTGTAGGGAACCTGGGGTCCCCCTCCGCCAGTGGCTACCAGTTCCCTGTGGATTCTACTTCCGACATCTCCCTTTATCTGCCCTCTACGGGACTCTACTTCTTCTTGCCCTGGTGGATCCATCCGCCGGTGCCCGCCCCCAGGTCTGTCTTTGCAGTCTGTCTCATGTCGGCACTTTCAATCCCTAGCAAGTCTACACTTTCTAGCTGTTTGCCCACATTCCTTCTGAATTTTGCTGACAACGCTCCCCGCCCACCTCCTTTGCTTCCTTGGGGGCTCAGCCTGTTACCCCTCTGCCTTGGGCTCAGGTCATGATCCCAGGGTCCTGGGTCAGGGCTCCCTGCTCAGTGGGGAGCCTGCTTCTCCCTCTTCCTCTACTCCCTCACTCTCATTCTCTCTCATTCTCTCTCTCTCTCTCTCTCTCTCTCTCTCTCTCTCTCTCTCAAATAAATAAATAAAATCTTAAACATACAAACAACCTATCCAAACACCCGTGCTGCCCCTCCTGGTCAGGTGAGGGTACCCCTTTTCTCTTTGGCTGCTCCTGTGTCTAATTTGATCTGTGCCTCTCTTGTAGCACTTACCACACTCTGCCCTGTGGCATTTATCCATGGACGCATCTGCCTGCCCAACTAGGTCATTAAGTTCCTGCCTCACACTTCCCTTGCCTTTCTAATCTCTGTCCCGTCTCCCCACGCTGAGGGCACTCAGTGATGTTTGCTGACTGATAAGAATCACAGTCCCTGGGGCCCAGCCCCAGGCTGAGGGAGGCCGAAGGAGACCCTGGGAAAGCAGCCACACACAGAGCTGACCCCCGGCATGCAAAAGCACACACTTTCTGTAGGGGAAAAGAAATAAAACAGTTTCACAAGAATAGGGACCTGCGAAACCTCGGGCGGCTTTTCTCCGCACGATGTGACGAAGTCCCATATGTTTCTGTGAAAGCTGGTGGGGTGTACCCGTTCAGGAAGGAGACAGAGCTGCCTGCCTTTGCTCTATGACACCGAGAGAGTGGTTATAACCTCCGTATGCCTCAGTTCCCTGCATGTAACAAGGCAGGAAGACAATAGTACCGACTTTTCTGCTTTGTTTTGAGAATTAAGTTCCTATTTGTGGCTGGCACATTAAGAAGTCCTAATAGGTGTCTGTTATTTTAAAGTTATCACTTTAAAATATTTACTATTTACTACCATTTACTATTTACTAAAAGCCTGTGCCTCCCCGAAGGCAAAAAACACACATCTTTGAAGGAGGGAGACCAGAGATGCCCCCAGGATGGGGACTCCTGGGCCTAGCGGTTGGAAATCGACCTTCCTGTCCAATGCCACAGATGAACCCTTGGAGAGTTGAGATAGGGGAAAAGGTAATGAGAAATGACAGGGTCCAGAGAGACGGATCCCAAACAAACACCCCAACATGGCTTCTGTTGTATAGTATTTCCCACTGATACTGCCCCAGGAATACGAGGACTCTGGCCGGTGTCCTGGCAGCACCTCCCGCCTGTCGCCTATCTTCCTCACACTGCCACGTTCCAAGTGTTCCAATGAAGCTTCTCAGGTCTTTTTTAAATACAACAGTGACCCATCTGATATTCCACTCCATGATCCACAGAAAATGTGGAACCTGGAGAGGCAAGTCAATACTAGGAACTTGAGTCTTAGGATGACCTGAATCCTATTCTAGAAAATCTCGGGGTACTCCATCCCATCCCTGATCTTAGGATTAGTTCAGCCTGCCTGAGGACAGGCACCCTCTCAGCACCTTCTGCCCCCTCAATCTCTTGTCTGCCACGATCTGAATGTGTACCCCCAAAAATGCATATGCTGAAACCCTGCCCCAAGGTGGTGGTGTTAGGATGGGGGGGTGCTTTGGGAGGTTATAACAAAGTCCTCATGAATGAGCTCAGCGCTCTTACAAAAGAGCCCAGGAGGTTCCCCTCCATCTGTAAGACACAGTAAGAAATCCATATCCCTGGAAGGGGGACCCTCATCTGACCATGCTGGCACCCCAATCTCAGACTTCCAGTCTTTAGACTGTGAGAAATAAAGAGCTGTCATTTATAAGCCACGAGTTGATGGATTTCATTAGAGCAGCCCTACCAGACTGAGACACCACCCCAGGGGTGTCCCCAGTGCAAGTCACCCCCTTCCCCCAGGCGGGGGGGGGGGGGTGGTGGGGTGGGGGAGGCTATCTGCTTTGTGCAGGGCTTTGGGCTAATTCCCACTCCTCCCCCTTCCCAGCTTGCAAGTTTTATGCTAATCTAGTTTGTTTCTTAGTAAGGGGCAGTCTCTACAGACAACATCTGACTTCTAGATCTGGGTGCCCCAGCTCTCAAGGTGGTAGGCCAGCCTTTGCCTAGTTAAATCGAGGAAGTCTTTCGGCTGCCTAGACCAGGGTCTGCCAGAAATCCTGCAGGGTTCATTCATTCATTCTAGGCCAAGATCAGAGCAGGCAGAAGCTTCTAGCCTCTTGCATTTCCTCCTGGGTTACCTAATCTCACTCCTGGGGAGACAGTTCCTGGGCGGGGTTCCTGTGCTGTTCAGCCTTTGCAATATGCAAATAGCTTGTGACTGAGCCCGAATATCCTGCTCTCCCCGCCCCCCCAGGAGTCAGGAAGTCCCATTTAAAACTTCTGAGTTTGTAGAGCAGAGAGGATCCTGCCAGCTTGGGGGCTCCAGCTCAAGTTTGTGTTTATGGGTCTGTGTGTGTGGGGAGAAGGGGATGCTGTCAGGCAGGAAGGGAGGTCAGGGACTGTGCCCAGGGAACTGGCCAGCAACAACGGAAGAAGTAACACTGGGTGCAGAGGAGAGGAAAGGGGGGGGGCTGGACGCCGGCTTACTGGGTCGCCCCCCCCCCCCCCCGCGGAAAGGAGCATGAGGAGGCAGGTGGAAGGCCTATAATTCTAGGCAGTTATAAAGCACAGAGCACGTACACTGGAAGGTGGAGATGGGAAGCGTGGAACAAATCAACTGTGTGAATGTCTGGGCTTGTCCAGGTGCCCCTGCTCAGCCAAAGATGCAGCTAGGCAGGGACACTTGCTCCCGCACGTGCAGTCAGCGTTAGTGGGCAATCTCTCGTCGCGGTCTTGTTCTGGAGCTAGGGGACAAAAGCGGGTCCTACTGAATGGGCCATGGCAGAGGCCCCAGGTCGGGCCTGCTGTGTGGGTGGGACTGGCCTTTCTTTGGGCCCAAACCCATACGGTTCCTGTTACTAGTAGTTCTAGGGAGCTGGGCACCACCATCTCACTCCGGTGGTTCTTTCGAGGGCTGATGCCCACGTTGGCTTGTTTCCAAGGGAGGTAAGAGAGGGGAGCAACTTTTCCCCCAAACTGTTCATCTCTGCGCTCCCTTCCTACTGGGCCCTCTTCTCAACTAGGCTTCACTCTTAGCCTTTCGCCCTTGGCCTGCCATGCTCCGTTTAGCAGGAATCCCTCATCCTTGACACCCCACCAAGTTCCTCTTGTTGATTTCCAACCACTGATGTTGTCACCTTGCCCTGTGGCTCTAAACCCCCAGCTGGCCCTGCTAGGTCTGGAGATGAGTTTAAACTCTCCCCAGTTGCCATAGTACTGGATTAAGTCTTCCTTGCTGGTTCCATCTGCGACTTTGCTTTTCTTTGTGACCGCACCTGTCCGCACGCCAGCTCTTACCAGAGCATGTGTGACAGGCGTGGGTTCTGTTAGGTTGTCTCATTATCTCTCCTGTGCTCGGACAGGCTGCTGGGAAAGGGTCTGGGGAGAAGAGAGCCATCTTTCACCCTGGCCATGGGACTCCCTGTCAGGGGAGAGTTGAGCAAGATCCCTGGGGCTATAAGTGACTGACGGGCTCTGCTTCTGCTCTGCACGGGTCAGCTGTGTATTATGTCCTGGGGACTCTGGAAAACGCCACTTCTGCCTCCAGCTGGGAAGAAGGAGGAGAGGAGCTGGCAGGACAGGAGGAGAAAGGCCCCCAGGAGTGTCTCCCTTCTAGGCTCTGCTCTTTTCCCTTAGAAAGGGCTGTTCTAACCTTGGTTCCTGAGAAGCACTCTCTGTCATTAGAGGCGGTTCTCGGCATATCTATTTTGGAGCTGCAGCTGGTTGCTTCTCAGAATAAACAGAGCTGTGATATTGGGATGAAAGAAGAAAGGAATATCTTCTCCTCTTTATGCCGTCCCTCTTCTCAATGGTTTCCAACCTGCACTTCCCTCTTCTCACAGGCCCTGCCCTGAGAGCCTTCCCCCTCACTCCCAGCCCTGGAGCTCCTGTGCTGCCATCTTGTAATCACGGGATCCCCTCCCAAGCATGTAGGGGCCCCTGATCCGGCCAGTGCCTGTGAGAGGCTCAGGGGCTGGAGGGCCTGCCAAGAACTCAATGTCAAGTGACGCAGAGTTCATAGAGAATGGATTTCTGCCGAAAAGTGTCAGAGCTGATCCAGTGATCCCGCCTGCGGTGTTTTCCTGGAGTAGCCGGGGTCTGCGCCAGGATGTGCTGGGCTTGGGGTGTCAGAGCTCCTGGGGTTAAGGAAGGGGCTGGAACACGCCGACCGTGCACCCTTCCTCCTATCTTGCTATGTCGTGGTCTGAATGCTTGTGTTGTACTGCGGTCGTTGACAAGGGACCTTGATGCCTCAGGGACAGAAGAAGTCAGACTATTGTTTGTTTTGGACAAAGCAGATATCGGTAGATGTACCTAGTATATTTTTTGGACTGAAAAGCCTTCCGTGAGGGAGCAAGCAATCAAGGATGTTTTCCAGATACTTGGGTGTGGGAGCAGACAAGAGACTTGTGTACGTGGCCCCATTTGAAGCCAAGTTACTCATCGTCCCTTGTTGTGCCTTCCCCCCCAGGGGGTCTGACGGCGCGCCCACGAGATCGTGCAGGCTCTCACCCCGTTTCGGTCTGTCGGGAGCCCTTCCTTCACCACCTGTGTTTATCTGTCGGCCGGCTCTGTGGCGTGACCCACATGGGGTTACAGAGACAGAGCCCGAGGAGGTGGTCGTCTCTGCACACAGCGCACATTCCCTCCAAAGGTCGCCCTCCTCCGGGCCAGGTGGCCAGCCTCGCCCCCCGTCGCCCCGGCCTCTCCGCACAGCCGCCGGACTAGCCCCTGCACCCTGGGAGCTCAAGCACCTCTGACACAAACTAGCTGAACTAAGACGCCTGCAACAGGTTCCCTCTCGGGCTTTGGTCTTTATTTTTAAAGACGAAGCTGTGGTTAGACTCTCAAATTAGCCTCTCAATTAATCTTTAGAAACCTCAGTGGATGGCTTGGTAGCAGGGCTGTCAGTGTGGGGGTGGGTGGGGGGCCCTGGGCGGTGAAGGAGATGCACTGGGGGCATCCCGGTGGGTTGCGAGAGCTGTAGCTGCGAAGGTCAAGGTCGGGCACTTGAGAGGGGCCTGGCTCTTCCATGTGCAGCGAGAGGGCCTGAGGATCGGTAATTTGGTTTTGTTATTTTTTTTAGTGATTTATTTTATTATACTTTTTCAGGGTTCCAAGATTCATTGTGCTCCATGCAATCTGTGCCCTCAGCACCCCCCACCAGGCTCCCCCATCCCCCCACACCCCGCCCTTCCAAAACCCTCACTTCATCACTCAGAGCCCAGAGTCTCTCATGCTTCGTCTCCCTCTCTAATTTACCCTACTTCACATTTCCTTTTTTTCTTCCACTGTCCTCCATGTTACTCTTTATGCTCCACAAGTAAGTGAAACCTTATGATACTTGACTTTCTCTGCTTGGCACATTTCACTCAGCATAATCTCCTCCAATCCCACCCATGTTGCTACAAAAGTTGGGTATTCATCCTTTCTGATGGAGGCATAGTATTCCATTGTATATATGGACCACATCTTCTTTATCCATTCATCTGTTGAAGGGCACCTTGGCTCTTTCTACAGTTTG